>JAKCPB010001407.1:0-59805 GCA_021442155.1 Cymbidium sinense | reverse complement strand
CTTTCTTATGCTCTTGTGGATGGTGTCTTATACCGGTCTTTTGATCATATGTGGTTACATTATTTAGACAAGCATGAAGCAAGATCATAAATTATGACTAAGGTACACTCAATTTTATGTGGAGCCAACCAATCCGGTCCGAAGATGAAAGCCAAGATCAAGAGATTAGGATACTACTGTCCATCGATGATCAAAAATTGCATGGATATGACTAGGTGATGCCACCAATGTCAAATAAACAGTGGTCCTACACCAACCAACCAACATTCTACATCTTACATTGGCCTCATGGCCATTCGAGTGTTGGGGTACCGACATAATGGGTTCGATTGATCCTCCTTCTTCCAAGGGTCATCAGTTCATCTTACTTTACTTTTCCAAATGGGTGAAGGTGATTCCGAGGTCATAGCTCAACATGTGCTCCAATTTTTAAGGAACCATATCATATATAGGTTTGGAGTGCCTCGATGAATTATATCTGATAATGGTACTGCATTCAAGAGCACTGAGATCAACAACTTTTCCATGAGACACAACATAGATTGAGATATTCTACCATCAACTACTCGAGGGAAAATGGCTTAGTAAAAGCCTTCAACAAAACTCTCATCTAAATACTAAAGAAGACACTTGACAACAAAAATTGACAATGGCATGAATAGTTAGTTGAAGCCTTGTGGGCCTACCACCATATAGAACTCCAACTCAGTCTACTCCTTTCTCCTTAGTGTATGGGTCCAAGATGTTCTACCATTAGAGTCAACTCCATCACAAGGATAGTATGGGTAGCAAGATCATAGAGAGGAAAATGCCAAGTTGCGGTTAGAAGAGTTCAAAGGTTTGGAGGAGAGACGTCTGCAAGCATGCGAAATCCTCAAGTTGTACAAAGCTAAAATGATTTAAGTTGACAACAAGTTGGTCTATCATAGATCTTTTCAAGTAAGAGAGCTTATTTTAGTTCTAAGAGACCATTATTGCATCATAAGATGAGAGGCATGTTTGAACCCACATGGGTAGGCCCTTTTTCCATAGAGAAGGCCAACCAAGGAGGATCTTATTAGCTTTTTAATCATAAGGGAAAGCACCCAATGCTTCCAACTAATGAGCTCTACTTAAAGAAAAATTATAAATCATGTTTGAAAGTAATTATCATCAATGAAAATTCCATTTATAATTCAATCTCTTCCATGTCAAAAGTATTCTTGTTTGCGAATCCGCCATGATGTGTTTAGAGTAGGTGTAAGGACCCCAAGTGGCATCCTATCCTTCATCAACACAACATAAATACAAACAACATAAAAATATATAAAATAAACACATATTCTTTATCTCGGTCTACTCTGAGTTGAGATAATGCCCCTAGCACACTCACTCGATCTCTCTAGGTTATGACATCTTTACCACTGCTAGTGTCTCGTGGTTCTTGCTTTGGAGGATGTAAGTGCTATGCTTTCCTTCCTTACTTGGCCATTGCACACCATGACCTTGTTAGTTTGGTAGGCCTTAATGCATGGCGTAAGCTACCTCATGTTGGCTTCTTTTAAGAGGATGCAAGTCTGCTATGCTTTATTCTTTGAGTAGCCTTCGTGCATTGACTGGGTCAAGTATAATTGAGGTTTAGGATAAGTCTTCTAATGGATCCTTCCCTCCAGACTGCTTCAAGTCTAGGTCCAATCTTTCCTTTGGGTTCTCCACATAGTAGTCACTCTAGGTCAAATAACATTTGTCCCACTGCTAATAGACTATCCCGATGATCAAAGTTGAAGGCCTGCATGCTTTCTTTCCAAATTGATTATTGCACACTAACGGGTACCTTAAGTTGGTTGGTTCTCACTATGCTGGTGGATACACCACTCATGTTGATGGATACACCTTAGGTTGGTTGGTTCTTGCACCTTAGGATACATCACTCATGGCAGATGTAAGTCCTATGCTTTCTCCTTGAGTTGGCCACCATACACCTATAGACTTTCTTTTCCAGGGCTCAGGATAACACCTATCAGTACCTCCCTTTGTGGGCACTATATTTGGATCACATCCTTTGTGACCCAGTTTAGACACTACATGAGCTACTATCAGATTGGATAGTTCCATTTTCATAGTAACCACACCTGTGATTGGAGTATCCTTCTTATGGATGTGCAGATTCTCCCTTGGTCCAATAAATTTGACATAGGTCAAAGCTTACATAGCCCCTTCTCAATGTGTTCCCTCGCATACCAACAAGGTCCACGCAAACATATAAATAAAATATATATTCACTTGTGGATTAGGAGGACACCTAATGGTACCTTTTCCCATGCAGCATCTATCTTTAGGGTGTCAGGAAAACTCCCTATAGGAATCACTACTCTTGAGTTGATATAAGTTCAGCGACATTCACTTTCGATAGTCACTAAGTTGGTTCAATTTATTGCTTTGAAATAGGTCACCCAGTGGTTGTTCCTGCTTTAGAAGATGTAAGTTTGTTACACCTTCTTCCTAGCACAACCATTGCACATCGAAAGGCAACCCCTTAGGTTGGGTAGCTCTACCCTACATCCAGTAGACTATCCCTTTGGATTTTTAAATTTGAGATAGGATTAGTCTGATATAGCCCCTTTTTATTGGGTCCATCACACACCACATGGTCCATAAATTAAATTGATCAAATTTGATCCAGCTCACATCCCTAGTGGATATGCCCTCAATTTAAAATCAAACTAAACCAAACAAACCATATCAAATCACATGAAATTAAGATAAAATTAATCCTGACTACTTTTGAGTTGACATAAGTCCCTAGCGACATTCACTCGGTGGTCTCCCTAGTTGGGTTTGATTTGTTTTATCATCCAAGGTCACCCTAATTGTTGTTCCTCACTTTGGAAGATGTAGTGTATGCCTTCTTCTTACAATGCTTGCAAGGAAACCCCTTAGGTTGGCTAGCTCTACCCCATAGCCGGTAGACTATCCCTTTGGATTTAAACTTGAGGTAGGAAGGCGATATAGCCCTTCTTAGTGGGCCCATCTCCACCAACAGGTCCATGCAAATTAACTCATTAAACCCAATTTTTTTTCCCAGTGGAGTTAAATCACACCCTACTCCCAATGGAGCCCCAAATCATATATAAATAGTCAAACAAATCAAATTCAAAACCAACCTCCTCTGGAGCAAAATTAAACCAACTCACAGGGTCTAAATCAAAGAAATACAACCAAACTCTTATTCCTAGTGGATACATCCTCAAACAAATCTATAAAATCAAACTCAAATCCTAATCCCCATCGGAAGCCGAACATGCTTCCCCAGTGGAAGGTTCATATACTCGATCCCTGGACTCAGCCCATATCTCTAGATATATACATCAATTAAAATAAAAAAAATTAAAGTCATTTTGATCTTAATCCTCGGTGGATTATAGGTCCTTATCTCAGTAGATCTTCTTTCCACAAATCATATAATCAAATCAAATTCAAACCTTATCCCCAGTAGATTTTCTTCTTCTATGCCCTCGACATAGACCCCTCACATGTCATGTCCAATGCATGTGTGATCCACTAAAGGATCTCCCTCCATGTTCTTGACATGGAATTCTCATCAAATCTTATTTCTTCTCTTATGCACACCTTTAATACTTCAACCAAAAGCCTAACAATGTATTCATTCAAATTACATCATCTTAACATTATAATCAACATTTTATGATTTGTGATGGTGCAAGCTCAAACTAACTATACAATATCATGCTAAACATATTATAGTGTGAATTAACACATTATATTATATTATAATATATGATGTTATATTATAATTAGCTATAATATAATATATTATCTAACATTACACCTCATTAGAATCACTTAGAAGGAACAAATAATAAGATTTTCTTGAAATATGAATAATGTTCATTTTGGATGTAAAATTGTTATTTTTCTATTAGAAATGGTACAAAATAGCATAATTTTGGTGTTGCTTCATGGTGTGTGCAATGAATTTGGCCAAACTCTTCCATCTCAACCATCAAATTAACATTTTTATGTGTTTTGACCTAATGTATTATAACAAAAGTAAAACACACTAAAATGTACAATAACATTTAGTAACACAATCTATATATATATATATATATATATATATATATATATATATATATATATATATATATATATATATATATATATTATATATTATGTACATTTAATTTTCATATGCTTTCATATAATATATTATATTACATTACACCTTTAAATGAATCACTTTAAGTAAAAAAATTATAAAGTTTGGTTGAAAAATAAACATTCATTTGAATGCAAAATTCCATTCTTTGATTAAATGACACACCATAGCACACCCCCAATGATGTTCCAAAAAGGTTACCTTAAATTTGGCCAAATCCCATCATCTCAGCCTATAAATAAGTATTTTTATGAATTATACCAGTACAAACTCTACTACATCAAACTATAACAAACTAAAATATGCTAAACAATAAGTAGTAATAGATAATAGTATGTTATAATGCATGATGCTACACTATGTTATGGAATCTTATATTATAATACACTATAACAAATTATATTATATTATATTATATTGCATTTCACAAGGGATTGCTTAAGATAAAAAATCATAAATTTAGTCTAAATAATAAAAAAACTATATATTTTAGTTGTATCACTTACATATTTTAATTTGAAATAATATATTATGATGCCATGCTCTACCTATTATGAATTTATCAAATTCCACCATTTTAAAGTCTAAATCAACATTTTTATAAATAATGCTTGTGTAGGCTCATCTGCATGATCGTAAAATACTAAAAGAATTTAAAATGCCCAGAACAATATATTATGATATATGATGCTATACTATGCTACAATATATAATATTTATTTTCAACATAAAATCTTACTTTTTAGACTACAAGTGGTGTAGCACACCTTTGGTACTACAACATAATTTCCACTTCAAATTTAATAAATTTCATCATTTCATTTATTAAATTAATATTTTTATGATTTATATTAATATAGACTATTGGGCATAATACCATAATATGCTAAAACATTTCAAAACATCTTATAACATCCAAAAACACATCACTACATGCTCAAATATATGATGCTACATTATACTATCATATATGGTAATTTAATATGATTTAAGGTTAGGGTTTAGGGTATTCAAATCTCTAATAGTCAAGGGAAAGTCTCTTGAAGACATTTTCTTTAGCTACCATAACTATATTAGGATTAAGTCATTCTTTAGATCTACTCCTAATGACATCTTTATTCAAGGTTTAGGGTTTAGGGTTAGTTTAGGGTTTAGGGTTTAGGGTTTAGGGTTAGTTTAGGGTTTAGGGTTTAGGGTTTAGGGTTTAGGGTTTAGGGTTTAGGGTTTTAGGGTGGTTTTGGGGTTTGGGGTTTTATGGTTTAGGGTTTAGGTTTAGGGTTTTAGGATTAGGTTTAGGGTTTGTTTTGTTTAGGTTTAGGGTTTAATGTTTAGGGTTTAAGTTTTTATGGTTTTAGTTTAGGGTTTATAGTTTAGGTTTTAGGTTTAGGTTATGTTTAGTTTAGGATTTAGGTTAGGTTTTTTAATAGAGAATAAATTTATTCAACATTTCTTCCTTTTGATTTGATCAACCAAGTAGCACCCCAGTTTTCTAAGGCACAAGCAATGACATAGATAAAAAATGAGCACCCATAGAGCTAATAAAAAACCCTAGATAAGTAGAACTGTCTATACTGTAAAGACAGTTCTAAAAGTAGTAGATCGGATCAGCCATTCTTCAATTTCTCTAGTTCCCATCAGAACCACCCCCGTCTCTCGAGTAGCAGAATCCACCATCATATCCCAGATCTCTCCCTCCACCACAACCATGGCTATAACCACCATCCCTCCTCCTGCCTCAATAACCACCTCTTGCTCACCACCACCTCCATATCCACACCTCCGATCCCCACCACCACCACGATAGCTGCCTGCCGCTTCCACCGCCGGATCTAGATCTAGTTGAGTGATGTTCCTTCACCAAGGTTCTGCCCATTCTTAGGGTTTAAGGTTAGTTTAAGGTTCATGGTTTAGCATTTAGTGTTTGGGGTTTAGGGTTTAGGGTTATAGGCTTTAGGGTTTAGGGTTTACAGCTTAGGATTTATGTTTTAGGGTTTAGGATATTAGGGTTTAGGGTTGTAGCTTTAGGGTTGTAGGTTTAGGGTTTAGGGATTTTTTTTTTAAAAAAAATAAACCAGTAGGTTTTGGTTTAGTTAGTTCATTTTTCATTTATTTGAGTTTATTATTTTTTATTTTTATTTAGGTTTATTTTTTATTTAGTTTAGTTTGTTTATTTTAGGTTTATTTATTTTAGTTATTTTAAGTTTATTATTTAGGTTTAAGTATTTTTTAGTAGAGTTTTATTTTTATTTTATTTTTTAGGTTTAGATTTTAGTTTTAATTTTTAGGTTTAGGTTTAAGATTTTATTTTATTAATTTAGGTTTAGGTTTAGTTTTTATTTTAGGTTTATTTTAGGTTTATTTTTTTAGTTTAGGTTTAGTTTATTTTAGTTTATTTATATTTTATTTTTTGTTTAGGTTTAGGTTTAGGTTTAGGTTTTATTTATTTTAGTTAGTTTAGGTTTATTTATTAATAATATTTATTTTTTCTTATTTATTTTTATTTTAGGTTTAGGTTCTTTTTTTAGTTAAGGGTTTAGGTTTATTTTTTATTTATTTTTAAGTTTTATTTTTAGGTTTATTTTTTAAGTGTAGGTTTTTATTTAATTTTATTTTATTTTAATTTAGGTTAATTTTAATTTTATTTTAGGTTTAGTTTTTAGTTTATTTAGGTTTTTTATTCTTTAGTTTAGTTTAGGTTTTTATTTATTTTATTTTAGTCTAGTTTTTATTTTTTATTTTATTTTATTTAGGTTTAGGTATTAATTTAGGTTTATTTTATTTTATTTTATTTTATTTTGGTTTAGGTTTTTTATATTTATTTTATTTTTAGGTTTTATTTAGTTTAGGTTTAGGTTTTAAATTTTTTATTATTTAGGGTTTAGTGTTTAGGGTTAGTTTAGTGTTTAGGTTTTGGGGTTTAGGGTTTATGTTTAAGTTTAGGGTTTAAGTTTTAGTTTAGGGTTTAGAGTTTAGGATTTAAGGTTTTTGTTTTTAATAGAGAACAAATTCAGATTCAACATTTCTTCTTTTAGATTTCATCAATCAAGTAGCACCTCAAGTTTTCTATGACACAAGCGATGACATAGATAAAATATGAGCACCTATAGAACAAATCAAAAACCCTAGATAAGTTGAATTATCTCTATTGTAAATGTAAAGTTCCATATGATAGATCGGATCGACCATTCTTTAGTTTCTATAGTTCCCATCGAGAACCCCGCCTCAGAGTAGCGATTCACCATCATACCCATCTCTCCCTCTACCACCACCATGGCTGTAACCTCTATCGCTTCTCCCACCTCCATAAGCATCACTGCTCTGACCACCACCACCATATCCACCAGTACCTCCAAATCCTCCACAACCACTATGATAACCGCCTTGTCCACCTTGGCCTCCACCAACTGATCATGACTAAGCCTAGTTGATGGTGATGTTCCTGTCATCGAGGTTCTGCCCATCCTTAAGTTTTAGGGATAGTTTAGGGTTTATGATTTAGGGTTTGGGGTTTAGGGTTTAGGGTTTAGGGTTTAGAGTTTAGGGTTTAGGTTTAGGGTTTTATGGTTTAGGGCTTAGGGTTTAGGGTTTAGGATTTTAGGGTTTATTATTTAGGGTTTATGGTTTGAGGCTTAGGGTTTAGGGTTTAAGTTTTTAGTATTTAGGGCTTAGGGTTTAGGGTTGTAGGTTTAAGGTTTAGAATTTAGGGTTTAGGGTTTTTTAAAGTAAACTAGTAGTTTAGGTTTATTTAGTTTATTTAGTTCATTTTATTTATTTTAGTCATTTTATTTTTATTTTTATTTAGATTTATTTTTATTTTATTTAATTTAGTTTAATTAGGTTAATTTTAGTTTATTTTAGGTTTATTATTTTTAGTTGATTTTTATTTTTATTTTATTTTTAAGGTTTAAGTTTTATTTTTTATTTTTAGGTTTAGGTTTAGGTTTTTATTTTATATTTTTAGGTTTAGGTTTTAGGTTTTTTTAGGTTTATTTTTATGTTTTATTTCTTAGTTTAGGTTTAGGCTTATTTTTAGTTTATTTTATTTTATTTATTTTATTTTAGGTTTAGGTTGAAGTTTTATTTACTTTAGTTTAGTTTATTTTAGTCTAGGTTTAGGTTTATTTGATTTTATTTTATTTATTTAATGTTTAATTTAGGTTTAGGTTTTTTTTTTAGTTTAGGGTTTAGGTTTTATTTTTATTTATTTTTAGTTTTTATTCTTAGGTCTATTTTTTAGGTGTAGATTTTTATTAATTTTGATTTTATTTTATTCTAGGTTTATTTTATTTTTATTTAATGTTTAGTTTTTATTTTATTAAGTTTTTTCATTTTTATGTTTATTTTACTTTTTAGTTTAGTTTAGAATTTTATTTATTTTATTTTTGTTTATTTTTATTTTATATTTTATTTTATTTTTAAGTTTAGGTTTTAGTTTAGGTTTTTATTTTTATTTTTATTTTATTTTATTTAGGTTAAGGATTTTTTATTTATTTGATTAGTTGGTTTTATTTAGCTTAGTCTTTAGGTTTAGGGTTTAGTTTTAGGTTTAGGTTTAAGAGGTTTATAGTTTAGGTTAGTTTAGAGTTTAGGTTTAGGGTTTAGGAGTTTATTGTTTTAGGTTTAGGGTTTAAGTTTAGTTTAGGGTTAGGTTAGGTTTAGGTTTGAGTTTTAGGTTAGGTTTTTAGGTTTAGGGGTAAAGGTTTAGAGTTTAGGGTTTTTAGGGTTTACAATTTAGGGTTATAGGTTTTTGATTTAGGGTTTAGGTTTGAGGATTTAGGGTTTACGATTTAGGATTTAGGGTTTAGGATTTTTTTCTTAAAAATTTAGTAAATTTTTAGGATTAGGTTTATTTAGTTGATTAAGTTTATTTTTTATTTATTTTAGTTTTTTTTAATTTTTTATTTAGGTTTATTTTTTATTTTATTTATTTTAGTTTTATTATTTTAATTTTATTTTATTTATTTTAGTTTATTTTTTAGGTTTAGGTTTAGGTTTATTTTTTAGTTGAGTTTTATTTTTATTTTATTTTTGAGGTTTAGATTTTTTTTTTTAGGTTTAGGTTTAGGTTTCTTTTGTAAGTTTAAAGTTTAGGTTTTTTATTTTAGGTTTATGTTTAGGTATTATCTTTTAGTTTAGATATAGGTTTATTTTAAGTTTATTTTATTTTATTTAGTTTAGGTTTAGGTTTTATTTAATTTAGCTTAGTTTATTTTAGTTTAGGTTTAGGCTTATTTTATATTATTTATTTTATTTTTATTTTAGGTTTAGGGTTTTTATATTTAGGGATTAGGTTTTAATTTTTATTTATTTTTTAGGTTTTTTATGATTTATTTTATGTCATTTTATCATAGGTTTTATTTTATTTTATGTTTACTTTTATTTTATTTAGTTTTCTTATCTTTATTTTATTTTTAGTTTAGTTTAGGTTTTATTTATTTTATTTTATTTTAGTTTTATTTTATTTATTTTAAGTTTAGGTTTAGTTTTAGTTTAGGTTTTATTTTATTTTATTTTGTTTATTTTATTTTCTTAGGTTTAGGTTTTTTTGATTTATTTTATTATTAGTTTTCTTTAGTTTAGGTTTAGGTTTTTTTAGGTTTAGGTTAAGGTAGGGTTTTAGGTTTAGGGTTTAGGGTTTAGTGTTTAGGTTTAGTTTAGGGTTTTAGGGGTTTTAAGTTTAGGTTTAGGGTTAGGTTTAGGGTTTAGAGGAGGTTTAAGGTTTAAGTTTAGTTAGGGTTTAAGGTTTTGGTTTAGTTAGTAGTTAGGGTTTAGGGTTTAAGTTTTTTTTTAAAATGGATAAATTTAAGGTTTAGGTTTTATTTAGTTTGTTGGTTTATTTTTTGTTTATTTTTAGTTTATTTTATTTTTATTTTTATTTAGGTTTATTTTTTTATTTAGTTTAGTTTATTATTTTAGTTTTTATTTTAATTTTTTATTTTAGTTTATTTTTTTTAGGTTTAGGTTTATTTTAGGTTTATTTTTTAGTTAGTTTATTTTTATTTTATTTTTTAGTTAGGTTTTATTTTTATTTTAGGTTTAGGTTTATTTTTTTAGTTTAGGTTTTTTTTTTATTTTAGGTTTATTTTAGGTTTATTTATAGTTTAGTTTATTTTAGGTTTAGGTTTAGGTTTATTTTATTTTGTTTATTTTATTTTTTTTAGGTTTATTTATTTAGGTTTAGGTTTTATTTTTATTTATTTTTTTTAGGTTTATTTTGATTAGGTTTTATTTATTTTTTATTTTTTTTATTTAGGTTTTTTTTTTATTTTATTTTAGTTTTATTATTTAGTTTTTTTTATTATTTTATTTATTTTTTAGTTTAGTTTAGGTTTTTATTATTTTATTTTAGTTTTTTTTCTTTTTATTTATTTTTAAGTTTATGTTTTTGTTTTATTTTATTTTATTTTTCTTAAGTTTAGTTTTTTATTTATTTATTATTAGGTTTTCTTTAGTTTAGGTTTTGGTTTTATTTTAGGTTAGGTTTAGGCTTCTTTTATGGTTTAGGTTTAGTATTTTAGCTTTAGGGTTTAGGTTTAGGTTTAGGGTTTAGGGTTTAGGGTTTTAGGTTTAGGTTTTAGGTTTAGGTTTAGGGTTTAGGTTTATTTTATTTTAAGTTTAGGTTTAGGGTTTAGGTTTATTTTAAGATTTTTTAGGGTTTTTAGGGTTTAGTTTAGGTTGGTTTAGGTTTAGGTTTAGGTTTAGGGTTTAGTTTAGGGTTTTTTTAGGTTAGTCTTTAGTTTAGGTTTAGGGTTTCTTTAATTAAAAATAGGTTTAAGTTTATTTAGTTTATTTTTTATTTTAATTTTTGTTTATTTTATTTTTATTTAGGTTTATTTTCTATTTTATTTAATTTAGTTTATTTATTTTAGGTTTATTTATTTTAGTTTATTTTTAAAAGTTTATGCTTATTTTTTAATTTTGTTTTATTTTTATTTTATTTTTAAGGTTTAAGTTTTATTTTTTATTTTAGGTTTATGTTTAGGTTTTTATTTTACTTTTTTAGGTTTAGTTGTTATTTTTTTTTAGGTTTATTTTAAGTTTATTTTTAATTTAGGTTTAGGTTTATTTTTAGTTTATTTTATTTTATTTAGTTTAGGGTTTAAGTTTAGTTTATTTTAGGCTTAGGTTTAGGTTTTATTTATTTTAGTTTAGTTTAGTTTAGGTTTAGGTTTATTTTATTTTGTTTATTTATGTTTAGGTTTTTTATTTTTAGTTTAGGGTTTAGGGTTTTAGGGTTTAGGATTTAGGTTGTAGGTCTAGGGTTCTTGTTTTAGTTTAGGGTTAAGGGGTTTTTCCCTTTTTTTAATAGAGAACAAATTCAAATTCAACATTTCTTTTTTTTTTATTTCATTAACCAAGTTATAGTTTCTAAGACATGAGACAACATAGATAAAAATGAGCACTCATAGAAAAACAAAACCCTAGATAACTTGAATCTAATGTAAAGTAGTTCCATAAGCAGTTAGATCGGGTTCTTCAATTTCTCCATTCTATTTGAACCAACTCTTGAGTAGCGAATCCATATTATCTCTCACATCCACCACGATTATAACCTCCATTTTCTTTCCATAACCACGCTCACCTCCATATGCACCAGTTTGATCCCCAACCATCACTTTTTTGCCGCCTCAGCCTTTACCTCCAGAGATATATGGTTGATTTGATGTTCTATTTATGAAGGTTCTACCCATTCTTAGGGTTTAGGTTTAGGTTTTAGGGTTTATGTTAATTTTTTATTTATTTAGTTACTTTACTTTAGGTTTAGGTTTAGGTTTAGGGTTTAGGTTTAGGTTTAGGGTTTAGTTTAGGTTTAGGTTTAGATTAGGGTTTATTTTAGGGTTTAGGGAGTTTAGGTTTAGGGTTTTAGGTAGGGTTTAGGTTAGGGTTTAGGTTTAGGTTTTAGTTTTGGGTTTTAGGTTTAGTTTAGGGTTTAGGGTTTTAGTTAGGTTTAGGTTTAGGGTTTTAGTTTAGGTTTAGGTTTATTTTAGGGTTTAGGTTTTATAAAAATAAATTAGTTTAGGTTTATTTTATTATTTATTTTTATTTTTATTTAGTTTAGTTTATTTATTTTAGTTTTTTTTTTATTTTATTTTTTATTTTTTAGGTTTAGGTTTATGCTTATTTTTTAGTTTAGGTTTTACTTTTATTTTATTTTTTAGGTTTAGGTTTTATTTTTTATTTTTAAGTTTAGGTTTAGATTTTTATTTTATTTTTTAAGGTTATATTTTAGGTTTATTTTCAGGTTTATTTTTTAATTTAGGTTTAGGTTTATTTTTATTTTATTTTATTTAGTTTAGGGTTTAGGATTAGTTTATTTTAGGTTTAGGTTTAGGTTTTATTTATTTTAGTTTAGTTTATATTAGTTTAGGTTTAGGCATATTTTATTTTATTTATTTTATGTTTAGGTTTTTTTTGTTCAGGGTTTAGGGTTTAGGGTTTTAGGGTTTAATATTTTTAGGGTTTAGTGTTTAGGGTTTAGGGTTTAGGGTTTAGCTTGTAGGTCTAGGGTTAATTTATTAGTTTAGAGTTAAGGGTTTTTGGTTTTTTTTAATAGAGAATAAATTCAGATTCAATATTTCTTCTTTTCAATTTCATCAACCAAGTAACACACATAGTTTTCAAAGACACAAGTGACAACATAATTAAAAAATGACCACGCATAGAGCAAATCAAAAACCTTAGATAACTTGAATTATCTTTTGTAGATACAGTTGCAGATTAGATGGCCATTCTTCAATTTCTAGTTTCCATAACCATCTTACCTCTTTAGTGGGATACACCATCATATCCTCATCTCACCCAGCTACTAGTAACCTCTCTCCTCCCACCTCCATAACACCAAAGCTTAGCACCTCCATATCCACCGGTGATGCCCAACCACCATTATGATAATCGCTTGCCTCGCCTTTTAATTTTAGTGATGTTCTTTATCAAGGTTACTTATTCTTAGGGTTTTAAGTTTATTAGGTTTTAGGCTTTATTTTTAGGTTTATTTAGTTTGTTTAGGTTTAGAGGTTTTGAGTTTAGGGTTTAGGTTTATGTTTTAGGTTTAGGGTTTAGGGGTTTAGGGTTTAGGGTTTAGGTTTTAGGAGGGTTTGGGTTTAGGGGTTTAGGGAGGGTTTAGGGTTTAGGGTTTGGTGATAGGTTAGGGGTTTAGGGTTTAGGGTTAGTTTAGTTTGTTGTTTTATTTTAGGGTTTAGGGTTTTAGGGTTTAGCATTAGTTTAGTTAGGTTTAGTTTAGGGTTTATAGTTTAGGATTTAGGGTTTAGGGTTTGTTTTAGGGTTTAGGATTTTTTCTAAAAAGTAAATTAAGTAAACTAGTAGGTTTAGGTTTATTTATTTTATGTAGTTTATTTTTATTCAGTTTAATTTATTTATTTTAGTTTATTTATTTTAGTTTATTTTAGGTTTATGTTTAGCTTATTTTTTTAGTTTAGTTTTACTTTTATTTTATTTTTTTAGGTTTAGGTTTTATTTTTTTTATTTTAAGTTTAGGTTTAGATTTTTTTATTTTTTTTTTAAGTTTAGATTTTAGGTTTATTTTAGGTTTTATTTTTTAATTTAGGTTTAGGTTTATTTTTAGTTTATTTTATTTTATTTAGTTTAGGGTTTTGGATTAGTTTATTTTAGGTTTAGGTTTAGGTTTTATTTATTTTAGTTTAGTTTATTTTAGTTTAGGTTTAGGCATATTTTATTTTATTTATTTTAAGTTTAGGTTTTTTTTTAGATTTAGGGTTTAGGGTTTTAGGGTTTAATGTTTTAGGATTTAGGGTTTAGGGTTTAGTTTTTTAGGGTTATTTAGTTTAGGTTATTTTGTTTTAATTGAGAATAAATTGATTTATTTTTTTTCTTTTATTTCATCAACCAAGTAACACATATAGTTTTCTAAGACACAAGTGACAACATAGTTAAATGACCACATAGAGCAAATCAAAACCTTAGATAACTTGAATTATCTTTTTTACAGTTAGATCATATTTTCTTCAATTTCTCCGGTTTACCTCGTTTAGTATACACCATCATATAGTCTCATTTAATTTTATTAACCTTTTATCATAATTTATCACCTCCATATATTTTTAATCCCCAAATTTATAATCATTATTTTATGATCTTATTGGTTTGATGTTTTTATCAAGGTTATTCTTAGGGTTTATGTTTATTAGGTTTTAGGGATTAAGTTTATTTTTTAATTTATTTAGTTACTTTAAGTTTAGATTTAGGGTTTAGGGTTTAGGATTAGAGTTTAGGGTTTAGGGTTTAGGATTTAGGGTTTTGAGTTCAGGGTTTTAGGGTTTATGATTTTATGGTTTAGGGTTTAAGGTTAGGGTTTAGGGTTTTAGGATTTAGGGTTTTTGGGTCTAGGATTTAGGGTTTTTGGGTTTAGGGTTTAAGGTTAGGGTTTAGGGTTAGGGTTTAAGTTAGATTGTTAGGTTTGGTTTAGGTTTAGGTTTAAGGATTTGTTTAGTTTAGGGTTTAGAATTTAGGGTTTAGGATTTAGTGTTACTTTAGGGTTTAGGGTTTAGGGTTCTTTAGGGTTTAGGGTTTTTTTAGGGTTTAGTGTTTCTTTTTTCAAAATTAAGTTAACTGGTAGGTTTAAGTTTATTTAGTTTATTTTTATTTAGTTTAATTTATTTATTTAAGATTTATTTATTTTAGATTAGGTTATTTATTTTTATTTTTTTGTGTTTAGGTTTAGGTTTATTTTATTTTTTAGGTTTAGGTTTTATTTATTTTTTTTGGTTTAGGTCTAAGTTTTTATTTTTATTTTTTATGTTTAGGTTTTAGGTTTTTATTTTAGGTTTTATTTTTTAGTTTAGGTTTAGATTTATTTTTAGTTTATTTTATTTTATTTAGTTTAGGGTTGAGGTTTAGTTTATATTAGGTTTAGGTTTAGGTTTTACTTATTTTAGTTTAGTTTAGGTTTAAGTTTATTTTATTTTGTTTAATTTAGGTTTAGGGTTTTTTTAGTTTAGGGTTTAAGTTTTATTTTCTATTTATTTTTAGGTTTTATTTTTATGTTTATTTTTTTAGGTTTATGTTTTTATTTAGTTTTTATTTTATTTTATTTTTGGTTTATTTTATTTTTATTTTACATTTTGTTTTTACTTTATTTAGGTTTTTTATTTTTAGGTTTAGTTTATATTTTAGTTTAGTTTAAATTTTATTTATTTTATTTTAGTTTAGTTTATATTTTTTTTATTTTATTTTACATTTAGATTTGCTTAAGTTTAGGTTTAATTTATGTTTTATTTTATTTTATTTTATTGAGGTTTAGGTTTTATATTTATTTTGTTTTTTAGGTTTTATTTAGTTTAGTTTTAGGTTTTTAGATTTTTAGGGTTTAGGGTTTACGGTTTAGGGTTTAATGTTTGGGTTTTAGGGTTTAGGATTTAGGGTTATAGGTTTTAGGGTTTAGGGTTGGGTTTAGGGTTTAAGGTTTAAGGTTTAGGATTTAGGGTTTTTTTTTTAGGGTTTGGGGTTTAGGGTTTATTATTTTAAGGTTAGAGTTTAGGGTTTAGGGTTTAGGGTTTAGGGTTGCAAGTTTAGGGTTCAGGGTTCACTATTTAGGGTTAATATTTTTTTTATTTTATTTTTTTTCAAATTAAGTAAACTCATAGGTTTAGGTTTATTAAGTTTATTTTTTATTTATTTTAGTTTATTTATTTTATATTTTTATTTAGGTTTATTATTATTTCTATTTAGTTCAGTTTATTTATTTTAGGATTATTTATTTTAGTTTAGGTTTTTTATTTTAGGGTTTTCTTTTTCGGTTTAGGTTTAGGTTTAGGTTTATTTTTTTAGTTTAGTTTAATTTTAATTTTATTTTTTAGGTTTAGGTTTTATTTCTTATTTTTAGGTTTAGGTTGAGTTATTAATTTTATTTTTTTAGGTTTAGGTTGTAGATTTTTATTTTTGGTTTATTTTTAGGTTTTATTTTTTAGTTTATGTTTTGGTTTATTTTTAGTTTAATTTATGTTATTTAGGTTTATGTTTAGTTTTAGGTTTTGTTTATTTTAGTTTAGTTTATTTTAGTTTAGGTTTAGGCTTATTTTATTTTTATTTTAGGTTTAGGTTTTTTTTAATTTTGGGTTTAGGTTTTATTTTTTAATTATTTTTCAGTTTGTTTTTTAGGTTTAGGTTTTTATTTCATTTTTATTTTATTTTATTTTAGGTTTATTTTATTTTGATTTTAGGTTTAGTTTTACTTTTATATATGTAAAACTTGAAGATAATATGAATCTTTAAAATATTGTGTTAATGCTAGAGTTAGAAATGACTATATGGTGAATATAGTCAAAAAAAAAATGCCTGATCGATCTAGTGCGGTTAAATAGAGGTTTGCATTATAAGTATATTAATTAAATATAATTATCATAATATAATACAATAATTGATTATAAATCTATTAATTAATCATAAAATAATCAACCAATATCATTAAAATCTAATTTCTTTAAATTATAATTAATCGAAGATGATATATTAATTAATCATTATTTAAATAAATTAAAATTAAATTAAAAAAAATAAAAAATAAAATAATAAAATGAAAGGGAAGAGATTGATGGATTTTGGCATTAAATTTGTCTTTTTCTACAGAAAAAGAGAAGAGGTGTCTTGAAGGTAATCTCATCTTATTTTTCTGTAAGCTTTAATAGGATTTAGCAAATTTGGATTTAACTTGTGAAAGCGGCTTTAATGGGATTACAAAATAGCCAATTTAACTTGTCCAAAAATACTGTTTGACTAGATTTAATTTAAATCTGGCTTAAATCTTGCTCAAATCTTGTAGCCAAATTGTCCCTTAAGTTGCAAAATAGTGTCAAGAATGGAATAGAATTGTGAAAGATCTGGTTTCAAACATGGCCTAAATCACAAAATAGAAAGATTTATGGGATTTAGACAAGAGCGATGAGGGTTACCTTTTGGCTTGTAGTGAGTCGATAGTGACATTTACATTTTAGAAGCAAAACACAATTCATGGGATTTAGAGAAGAAAAACAATGAGGGTGGGAAAAATGTTGAGGTTTTAATACCTAAATCTGTATCCCATATCCAATCAGATTTCATACTAGCTTAGGGGCATGTGTTGTTACTTCCTCCAAGAAACTAGAATTAGGTTAGGATCTTGGAATATAGGTACTCTTACAAGTAAACTAGAATTATAGGATTATGATTCATAGGAAGATAAATATTTTATATGTTCAAGAAACTAAATGGGTTGGAGAAAGCCAAGGAGATTGATAGTTTTGGTTTTAAACTTTGGTATTAGTAAGTCAAATTAGAAATGCTTAGTGTGATTATAGATAATAGTTTGAAGGATAATGTTATAAATATTAATAGATAGAGAGATAGAATTATAGCTTTAAATATTATTGTTGACACTAAGATTATCAATGTTATAAGCATTTATGCTTTTAAAGTAGGTTTGGATGGAGGCTCAAAAGAAAAATTTTGGAATGAATTAGAGGGATTAATATAGAAGATACTTCTTAAAGAAAATGTATTTATTGGAAGAGATTTAAATGGACATGTTGGAAGAGTGGCGAAGATTTTAAAAGTATTCATGGTGGTTATGGATTTAGTTTTAATGAAGAAGGTTGGAATATATTGGATTTTCTTTAGCCTATGATTTTGTAGTTGCTAATACTTTGTTTAAGAAAGAGATGAGCTTATTATTACTTATAAAATGGATCTAGTAAAATAGAATGATTATTTCATGATAAGAAAAATAGATTGTTTAGATTGTAAAGATTAGGTCATTCCAAGTGAAAGTTTAAATACCCAATATAAAGTAATAGTGTTAATTTAAGATGAAAGATTGGAAGATGAAAAAATAAATCAAATTATTATTCTAGGATTAGATGGGGGCACTTGAAAATACTAATAAGAGTATTTTTAAAATCAAGGTACAAGAGAATTTAGGATGTTCATAAGGAAGCTAATGTTATGATGAAAAAATAAAAAAGCTTAGTTCTAAAATGTGCTTGGAGAATCAAAAGGAAAAGCTTCTTAATAAATAGTTGGTGGTGGAGTGAGAATGTGCAAGAAAAGATAAAAATAAAGTGTTGTTATAAAATTTGGTTTAGATGTAAAAACTCAAAGAATTGGGAAAAATATAAAGTGGCATGTAGATATTCAAAGCAATATATGATTAAAAAAATTAGCTTTAGTGAATTATACAATAGATTAGATACCAAAGAAGGTGAAAGATGTATGTATAAGTTAGCTAACCAAAGAGATAGGAGAAGTAAAGATCTCAACTAAAGTGTATTAAAGATGAAAATCATAAAGTGCTTTTCTTAGAAAAGGATATTGAAAGTAGGTGGATGAGGTATTTTGATAAACTTTTCAATGAAGGATTTGAAAAAATGATTGATTTTAGCAACATTAATACCTTAAACAAAAATAGAGAATTTTTTTTAATCATTGTATTAGTAAATCTGAAGTTAGAGACGCTTTAAAGAAAATGAAATGTAGAAAAATAGTAAGACCTGATGATATTCCAATAGAAGTGTGGAAATATTTAGGAGATCAAGGAATTTCTTGGCTTACAAATCTTTTTAATCTTATTTTAAATACTAAAAAGATGCTAGATTAGTGGAGAAAGAGTTTGTTGATTCCTAAATTTAAGAATAAAGGTGATGCATAAGAGTGTACAAATTATAGAGGATTTAAGTTAATGTGTCACATTAAAATTATATGAGAGAGTAATTGAGCATAGGTTGATGTGATACAAAGTTTGAGTTTGGTTTCATGCCAGGTAGATCTACTATGGATTCTATACATTTGTTAAGAGGTTTAATGGAGAAGTATAGAGAAAGGAAGGATGATCCACATATAATATTTATTGATTTAGAGAAAGCTTATGATAAGTTTGAAGAGTTGTTCTTAGAGTTCTAGAAAATAAAGAGTTAATATTGGTTATATTCAATTCATTAAGAATATGTATCCTATTACTTGTGTCCAAACAGAAGATTGAAAAAATATTTTTCTATTTTTGGATTACATCAATGATCTTTAAGCGTTATCTTTTGCTTTAGTTATGGATGTTCTTAGGCATTTATAGGATGTATCTTAGTGTATGCTTTTCATGACATTCTTCTTGTTGATAAGACTAGAGGAGTCCAAGAGAAACTTGAATTATGGAGGTCAACCTTAGAGTCTAATGATTTTCATTTAAGTAGATCCAAAACTGAATATATACAGTGTAATTTTTGTTGTAGAAGTTATAGTGGGAGTGTTGTGACATTAGGTGAACAAGTCATTAAAAAGAGTGAGCAATTCAAATATTTTGGCTCTATTATTCAAAATGATGGTGAAATAGATGTAGATTTTATTAGTAGAATTCAAGTTGGATGGTTGAAGTGGAGGAATGCATCTGGCTTGTTGTGTGATAGAAAAGTACCACTTAAACTTAAGTGAAGATTTTATAAGATGGTGGTAAGACATGAAATGATTTATGGTGCAAAGTGTTAGCCAATAAAAGAGAAGCATGAGACTAAGTTAAGTGTTGTAGAGATGCGGATGCTCAGGTGGATGAGTGGGATTACTCTTAGATAAACTTTTAAATGAGTATGATGGAAAAAGTTGGAGCTCCAGTGGTAGATAAGATTAGAGAGAGTCTCCTTAGATGGTTTTATAAAGCATGGTCCAATGACCGTTAGGAGAGTAAATGCATTAGATGCCTTATGTTAAGAAAGTAGTAGACCTAAAGACATGGTTAAGATGTATAAATAATAACCTTAGTATACTTAAATTAAATGAGAATTTGATGCATAATATGACACAATGGAGATGAAGGATTCATGTAGCCGACCCCACATAGTGGGATAAATGCTTGTTGTTGTTGTTGTTGTGGTTGTTGTTATTGTTGTTGTTATTGTTGTTATTGTTGTAGGTTTCTTATTTTTTTTAGTTTAGTTTATGTTTTTATTTATTTTATTTTAGTTTAGTTTTTATTTTTTATTTTATTTTCTTTTTAGGATTTAGTTTTGGTATTTATTTTATTTATTACTTATTTTATTTTAATTTAGGTTTTTTTATTTATTTTATTTAGAGGTTTAAGTTTTTAGCTTTTAGGGTTTAGGGTTTAGATTTTAGGGTTTGAGGGTTTAGGTTTAAGGTTTAGGGTTTAGGGTTTTAGGGTTTAGGGTTTTAGTTTAGGGTTTAAATTTTAGGTTTAGGTTTTTAGGGTTTAGGTTTAGGGTTAGGTTTAGGTTTAGGGTTTTATTTTAATAGAGATTCATTTCTTCTTTTCAATTTCATCAACCAAGTAACACACCAAGGTTCTAAGACAGCGATGTGATAAATAAAAATGAGCATGCATAGCAAATCAAAACCTAGATAACTAGAACCATCTCTACCAAAGACACAATTGATAAGCATCGGATCCACCATTCTTGGTTTTTAGTTCCCATCGAACCACCCACGCCTCTCAGTAGGGATCCACCATAATTTCTAATCTCTCCTCCACCACCACCATGGTTGTAACCTCCTCACATCCCGCTCCATAACCACCACTACTCCTACCTCCATATCCACATAGATCCCACCATATATGCATTTGCCTTCACCGATAGATATAGCAGTTGATAATGATGTTCTTCGTCAAGGTTCATTCTCGGTTTAGGCTTATTATGTTTTAGGTCTTAGGCCTTTTTTAATATTTAGTTACTTTAGGTTTAGGTTTAGGGTTTGGGGTATAGGGATGGGTTGAGGTTTAGGGTTTAGGATTTAGGTTTAGGCTTTAGGGTTTAGGGTTTAGGTTTAGAGTTTAAACTTTAGGATTTTGTGTTTAGAGGGTTTAGGGTTTAGGGTTTAGAGTTTAGGTTCAGGGTTTATGGTTTTAGGGTTTAGATGGGTTTATGGTTTAGGTTAATTTAGGGTTTAGAGTTTAGGGTTTTAGGGTTTAGGGTTTAGGGTTTAGGGTTTAGGGTTTAAAGTTTAGGATTAATTTAGGGTTTAACATTTAGGGTTTAGTCTTTAGAGTTTTTTAGAGTTTAAGGTTTAGGGTTTAGGGTTTAGGATTTAGGTTTTAGTTTAGGGTTTTGCATTTCTTTTAAAATTAAGTAAGATGGGTTTAGATTTTACTTTATTTTGTTTATTTTTTTATTTATTTTAGTTTATTTTATTTTATTTTATTTAGGTATATTTTTTTATTTAGTTTAGTTTATTTATTTTAGGTTTATTTATTTTAGTTTAGGTTTTTTATTTTAGTTTATTTTTTAGGTTTAGGTTTAGGTTTATGTTAATTTTTTACTTTATTTTTATTTTTATTTTATTGTTTATGTTTAAGTTATATTTTTTTATTTTAGGTTTAGGTTTAGGTTTTTATTATATTTTTTTAGGTTTAGGTTTTAGGTTTTAGGTTTTTATTTTAGGTTTCTTTGGTTTAGCTTTATTTTTATTTTATTTTATTTTATTTAGTTTAGGTTTATTTTATTTTAGGTTTAGGTTTAGGTTTTATTTATTTTAATTTAGGTTTAGGTTTATTTTATTTTAATTTTAGGATTACATTTTTTTAGTTTAGAGTTTAGCTTTTATTTCTTATTTATTTTTAGTTGAATATTAGGATTATTTTTTTAGGTTTAGGTTTTATGTAGTTTGAATTTTATTTTATTTTAAGTTTATTTTATTTTTATATTTAGTTTAAGTTTTTATTTTATTAGTTTAGTTTAATTTTTTATTTATTTTATTTTAGTTTAGTTTTTTATTTGATTTTCTCTTTAGGTTTAAGTTTAGGTTTAGGTTTAGTTTATGTTTGTATTTTACTTTATTTTGGTTTAGTTTTTTTTAAGGTTTTATTTAGTTTAGGTTTAGGTTTTTGGCATTTTAGGGTTTACTGTTTAGGTTCTTTTTGGGTTTAAGGTTTAGGGTTTAGGGTTTAGGGTTTAGGGTTTAGGGTTTAGGTTTTAGGATTTAAGGTTTAGGTTTTCAGGTTTTAAGGTTTAAGGTTTAGGGTTTAGGGTTTTTAGGGTTTAGGGTTTAGGGTTTAGGTTTTAGGTTTAGGGTTAGGTTTTAGTTTAGGGTTTAGGGTTTTTGGTTTTTTTCAATAGAGAACAAATTCAGATTCCACATTTCTTCTTTTTGATTTCATCAACCAAGTAACACACCAAGTTTTCTAAGACACAAGCGATGACATAGATGAAAATTGAGCACACATAGAACAAATCAAAAACCCTAAATAACTAGAACTGCCTTTGTAGTAAAGACACAATTCCATAAGCAGTAGATCAGATCAGCAGTTCTTTAGTTTCTCTAGTTCCCATAAGCGCCTCTCTAGAGTGGCGAGATCCACCATCATATCCCGATCTCTCCATCTACCACCGTGTAACCTCCATCGCTTCTCCCTCCAACCACCACTACTCGACCACCACCTCCATATCCCTTGATCCCCATATTATAGCGATTTTAACCTTTGCCTTTGCCTCAATCCTCAGATCTAGGTGAGCCTAGTTTATGAAGTTCCACCATCAGTTCGCCCATTTTTTTAGGGTTTAGGTTTATTAGGTTTTAGGGTTTAGATTTATATTTTAATTTATTGTAGTTACTTTAGGTTTGGTTGAGGGTTTGGGATTAGGGTTTAGGGTTTAGGGTTAGAGTTTAGGATTTAAGGTTTAGGTTTAGGGTTTATAATTTAGGGTTTAGGGTTTAGGGTTTGGAGTTTATGCTTTGGTTTAGGATTTTACAGGCTTTAGTGTTGAGGGTTTAGGGTTTAGGGTTTAGGATTTAGGGTTTATGATTTTTCTTTTTCTTTTTTAATTATGTAAATCGATAGGTTTATGTTTATTTATTTATTTTAATTTATTTTATATTTATTTTTACTTAGGTTTATTTTTTTTTTTTATTTAGTTTAGCTTATTTATTTTAGGTTTATTTATTTTAGGTTAGGTTTTTTATTTTAATTTACTTTATAGTTCAGTTTTATTTTTATTTTATTTTTTAGGTTTAGGCTTTTTTTTATTTTTTCTGTTAAGGTTTAGGTTTTTATTTTATTTTATTATTTTTAGGTTTTTGGTTCTTATTTTAGGTTTATTTATCAACTTTATTTTTTAGTTTAGTCTTGGTTAATTTTTAGTTTATTTTATTTTATTTAGTTTAGGTTTAGGTTTAGGTTTAGTTTATTTTAGGTTTAAGTTTTATTTATTTTAGTTTAATTTATTTTAGTTTAGGATTAGGTATATTTTATTTTTATTTTAGGTTTAGGTTTTTTTTGTTTGTTTATGGTTTAGGTTTTATTTTTTATTTATTTTAGGTTTTCTTCTTAGGATTATTTTTTAGGTTTAGGTTTTTATATAGTTTTTATTTTATTTTATTTTAGGTTTATTTTATTTTTATTTTAGGTTTAGTTTTTATTTTATTTAGGATTTTCATTTTTTTTAATTTAGTTTATATTTTTATTTATATTATGTTTGTTTAGTTTTATTTTATTTGATTTTCTTTTTTAGGTTTAGGTTTTAGTTTATGTTTTATTTTATTTTATTTTATTTTATTATTTTGTTTTTTGGTTTAAGTTTTTTTTTTATTTTTAGGTTCTATAAGTTTGGTTTAGGTTTTTAGCTTTTTATGGTTTAGGGTTTTCCTTTTGGGTATAGGGTTTAGGGTTTTGGGGTATAGGGTTTTAGGGTTTAATGTTTAGGGTTTAGGATTTAGTGTTTTTAGGGTTTAAGGTTTAGGGTTTAGGGTTTTGGTTTTAGGTTTAGGGTTCAGGTTTTAGTTTAAGGTTTTGGGTTTTTGCTATTTTTTTAAGAGAGAACAAATTCAGATTCAACATCTCTTGCTTTAAATTTCATCAACCAAGTAACACACCAAGTTTTCTGAGACACAAGCGATGACATAGATAAAAAATGAACATGCATAGAGAAGATCAAAAACCTTGGATAACTAGAACCATCTCTACAGTAAAGACACATTTCCATAAGCAGCATATCAGATCCGCCATTCTTCAGTTTCTCCAGTTCCCATCAAGAACCAGCCTGGCCTCTCAAGTAGGGATTTACCATCATATCCTCGATCTCTCCCTTCGCCACCACCATGATTGTAGGCTCTATTGCTCCTCCCTCCTCCATAACCACCACTACTCTAACCACCACCTCCATATCCACTAGCATCTCCAGATCCCCCACCACCATTGAGATAATCACTGCATCCGCCTTCACCTCCACTCGTAGATCTAGATTGAGCCTACTTATCGGTGATGTTCTTGTCTTCAAGGTTCTGCCCATTCTTAGGGTTCAGGTTTAGGTTTAAGTTTATTTGGTTTTAGGGTTTATGTTTATTTTTCAATTTATTTAGTTACTCTAGGTTTAGGTTTAAGGTTCAGGGCTTAGGGTTTATGGTTTAGGGCTTAGGGTTAAGGTTTAGGATTTAAGGTTTAGGGTATAGGGTTTAGGCTTTAGGGTTTTAGGGTTTATGCATTTAGGGTTTAGGGTTTAAGGTTAGTCTTTAGGGTTTAGGGTTTAGGGTTTAGGGGTTTTTGTAGTTTAGGGTTTAGGGTTGTAGGCTTAGGATTTAGGTTTTAGGGTTAAGGGTTTAGGGTTAAGGATTAGGGTTTATGTTTTTTTTTTAAATTAAGTAAACCTTATATAGTTTATTTTTTATTTATTTCAATTTATTTTATTTTTTATTTCTATTTAGGTTTATTTTTTTATATTTATCTAGTTTAGTTTATTTATTTTAGGTTTAGTTATTTTAGTTTAGGTATTTTATTTTTGTTTATTTTTTAGGTTTAGGTTTATTTTTTAGTTGAATTTTATTTTTGTTTTAGTTTTTAAGTTTAGGTTTTATTTTTTATTTTAGGTTTAGGTTTAGGTTTTTATTTTATTTTTTTAAGTTTAGGTTTAAGTTATTATTTTAGGTTTATTTATCCATTTTACTTTTTAGTTTAGGTTTTCATTTATTTTTTAGTTTATTTTATTTTATTTAGTTTAGGTTTAGGTTTACGTTTAGGTTTTATTTATTTTAGTTTAGTTTTTTTTAGATTAGGTTTAAGTTTATTTTATTTTGTTTATTTTATTTTTATTTTGGGTTTAGGTTTTTTTTAGTTTAGGTTTTAAGTTTTATTTTTAGGTTTTATTTTTAGGTTTATTTGTTAGGTTTTTGTTTTTATTTGATTTTATTTTTATTTTATATTTACTTATTATTTTAGTTAGGTTTTTTATTCTTAGGTTTATTTTATTTTTTAGTTTAGTTTAGGTTTTTATTTATTTTATTTTAGTTTATTTTTATTAGTTTATTTTATTTTATTTTTATTTTTAGGTTTAGGTTTTAGTTTAGGTTTTTAATTTATATTATTTATTTATTTTATTTCGGTGTAGATTTTTTTTATATATTTTTTATTTTTAGGTTTTATTTCGTTTAGGTTTAAAAGTTTTTAGGTTTTAGGGTTTTTTTTTGGAAACCCCATGTAGCGGGTATTATATTGCCACAAAAAGAGGGTTATAAGGTCCTTAAAAGGGATAAACTCTAGAACTACTGCTCAAAGGGCTACAATCAGCCTAAGAGTAAATCCCTATCTAAGTACATCCAAAAGCAAAGAAGACATTAAAGCAATCAAAAGATACAATTAGATTAACATAAAAAAGCTAAAGGAAGATTAGGTGCTCTGCAGCGTGAGAATGCATGACACTATGGAGCAAACCGCAAGAGGACAAGAGAAGCACACACAAAATGTAAATGGAAAGAGATTAGAGCGATTAAGGTAATATCTGGACATAATGATAATTGAAAATAGCATAATCGAGAATGATAGAAAAGAATTATGATAGAAGGCTCAGTCTCACACCAAGTTGGGGGATGCAAATATGCTCATCCAAACTTCATGAAGGGTTACATCACAAGAGCTACTACCAAACCAAAAGGGAGTGAAATCATCACAGCCATCATAGCCAACAAACCTATGAGAAGATAATAGCTAGTTGTTGAAAGTCTTATGGGCTTTATTACCTACAAACCTAAACAAAACTATATATAATATAGAGAGGAAATTGCAAAGGGCAGAAAGATAAGGGGTCCCATGCAGGAAAATTATCATCAATATAGTCACCACGACATGAGGATACTTATACATATGAAATAAGCCGACATAAAACCATCCACAAGAAAATAGCGAGAAGAGGTAGCCCTGAAATCGCTAAGCAAGTCGATGAGCCTATAAGTAACACCATCCCAATCATACGATATATATATGAATCTTTTAGGCCAGGAGTACAGCCTAGAAGTAAAGTCCAGAAAATGAGCCCAATCATAATAATGAATGCAGATGTAAACAAACCCCTTATTAATATCCATATCGAGTTGGCAAAAGCAATTGTAAAGGAAGGCGGATAAATACCAAAAAATAGCACCAAATAAAGATAATTACTGACTCATGCGACATCTTTGGACATAAAATTGGATAATCTAGATCAACAAATAACCAAGACAGCAAGACAGCAAAAGCCAACAGCTGTCCATAGTACCACCCATTTAGAATAGACATTGCATTCTAAGGAGATAGCAGCACAAGCCTAACTGAACCCAAATGGGAATAGAAATAGCTACAGTTAATGTAGATCACAGCTATCAGGAAATGAACAACAACCCAGACAAAAATAGCAAGGGCAATCAGAAAGATAGAGCCAACATTAGAATCTTGAGAAATAAGGATAGAAAATATCCAAGACAACAAACATCCAAGATAATGAAAATCAGCTAGCTATCCAGAGAACCACCCATTTAGAATAAACAGTGCAATAGATGCAAGTTTAACTAAAAGAAGATGGAGAAAAGAGCAGATAAAATAGTCCATAGAATTCAGATGATAAGCATATAATAAACCAATAAGGAGATTCAAATTAAAAGCCACCAAGCATTCAACAACTTCAACAGAGGCTTGCTGAACAAAATAAACCAAAACCCCATAAACAACATGATGAGTATTAATCTAGTTCAGCCAACAACCCAGATAGTAATTACCAACAAGCTGGCCAAAAGTCCACCCATTCAGAGTAAATAGAGCATATGTAAAGATCTAAATAATCAGATGGATAATCACAGGGTACTACACCATTTGAACAGAGCCAAGGGGATAAAACAGTAGCAGGAGAAATCAGTAGTTGCCTAGTTGTTAACAGCAAAAACAGTCAGAGAAACAAAACGCAAGAAATAGATAATAACCACAAAGACAAGGGTAGCATTAAAACAAAATTTACACCCACCATATAAAATTCAAATAAAAACCAGAGATGTAAAGTAGCAATAGAAAGGGTTCAAAAGATAATCAACAGAAGAAACCTTCCAGATAAAGATGATCAAGCTAGCAGCTAAACCCACAACCACATTAAAGGCAAACTGAGAAGCCATAAAGAAAGTCCAAACCTGCATGGAATTAATAAAATTGAATAGGAAATTACAAAATCTCTCTTGGCGATTGGAGATATGAGGTTGGGCAAAACAATAAACAAGACAACATACCTGTGAACGGATAAACAAACCCCAATAATAGCTTGCTAGATAAAAGACTCATTGATCCAGACCATCCAACAACCAAGAAAGAAAATAACAATAAGTTAGCCATAAAACCAACCATTCAAATTATACAATGCACAAGTTAAATCCTAGATAGTTAAGGAAGAGGTCAGCCAAGACTAGTAACCAAGATATAAAAAATAGTAGCCGGTGAAAACAAATAAAGATCAGTTTTAACAAAGATAAACATTTAGAAAAATAAGAGAAAAGAAACAATCAAGTAGAAAAATAAAAGCCATCTTGCAGTCTACAACCTCAATAGAGGCCAACTGAACAAAACAAAATAAAACCCCAGAAGTAGCATGAGGAGCAATAATCCAGATCAGCCAACATCCATGATAGTAATTACCAACAAGCTGGATCTGCATAATTTTAACAAAGCCAAAAGGTGAAAAATAATAGATTAATTGATAAGCAGCAGCCTAGATGAGAACAACAAAGACATTGAAGAACATAGTAACAAATAGCTAAACACAAGGTTAGCAGACAGGAATCCAGAATCCAACAACATAGGTTAAAATAACACTACAATTATTGCAACCATAGGATAAGCCAATAAAAGTAGGGGGGCAAGAGCTACCATAAGGGTATCAATGAACCTTTAGAGAAATTAGATAGCAAGTAGAACTACCCTCCTCGTGAGAAATCGAAAAGGAATTTATTAAACAATACCAAACCCAAAGAACCATTAATAATAACAAGGTATTGCATTTTCTTTCCTTACGTATGTAAGTCAGTAAGCATATACATTTAGTAAATACATTAAACCAACTAAGATCTGTGGACAAAGGGCCCAAAAGCCCAACAGCCAACAATTAAACCTTTAACATTGATGTAGCATCCAGAAATAGCAAGACCCAAAACAAGGTTGGGATAATTAAACCAATAGCAGATGCCACTTAGCTCAACGCAAAGGACAATCAAGGAGTAATATGATGATGCATCAGTAAATTCCAAAGAAGCAACAAAGCACATTAACAATAAAATAGTAGCAAGTGAGCTCCCAATTAAAGCTAAGACAATTAAACCAACATCACGTGCCACAGAGATCAACAAGTAAACATCAAGGGATATCGGATGAGAAAGACCAAAGAAATAACAACAAGAATAGAAAATGATCATGCAATAAAAGAGGTATTGAAACGTGAATACAATAGGTTAGATTAATTTTGAGATAAGGAAACCCAAGATTGCCGATTAACCAAGCCATGCAAATGTTTAGAAGGGTTAGTTGATCAAAGAATTTTATACCATCCAAGCTAGCATAGATTGGCGATAATGACATGCATTACCCTCATGCCATACATGAGTGATTTTAAAGTAGAGGCAAGGAGAGTTCTCTAGTTTGCTTAAGAAGGTAGTACAAAGATTGCCCATTTTGGTGGAAGTCAAGAGATCAATCAGAAGGGCATCCACCTCAATCCAAATATTGAGCCAACCTTTTGAAGGCAAATCTCAAGAGCTTTGTACGCCATGAGCTCAAAGAAAAGGAGAGTAGGGATTAAGGGGTAAGCAAAGGCACATAGGACTTTTCCATTAAGATTTCAGAAAATTCCACCACAAACAACCTTATGAGAGACGAGCCATCGTGTTAACTTTAATAGTGTTAGCATGAGGTTTTACCCAATAAACAATCTTGTCATCTTTAGATGTGGTGATCCCAGTTAAAACCCAGTTTATTGGCCACAAATTTGCAACCTTTGAATTTTTTTTGTATTTAATTAAATTGGCATTAAACAAGTCACGGATTTTGTTTTTTGTTCTAGCAATTATCCTCATGTGATTCATAGGGATCTCATTATGTTTTGCATCATTTTGGTCCATCCATATGAACCAAATAAGAGTGATAGTTATGACTTTAATGTGTCCTTTATTATAGTGTTGTCAAAATAAACTTCAAGAAGTTTGTATAAATTTAAGGAGCCATTGAAAATGACAATGTTAAAGAGGTCATCATACCAAATCCAAAGTTTAGAAGCAATGGCCCCATTAAAAAACATGATTCACATTCTCAATGTGAAAATAACATTGGCATTTTGAAGGTAATTGAAAACCTTTACCCCACAACAAGGAGTCCACAGGGATGAAGTTTTTCAAAATATGCCAAGTAAGAATAGAATAAGAAGTAGGAATATTGTTGTTCCAAAGTTTAGAAAAACACATAGGAAAAAATCATGAGTTTCTTTAATGTGAATCCAAACATTTTAAAGTTGAAATCACCATTATGTGAAAGCTTAAAAGGATCCGATCTTGATTGGTATGAATGATAGGAATAGTAGTTTATTTAAAGAGAGGGAGGAATATGATCAATAAGCTTACTATTGTTCCACATATTATTCTAGAAAGAGTTCACTTTAATAGCAAAGTGGAATGGGTAGAAGTAAGTCATCAATGGACCCACCTCCACCATTGTCTGCCAAAAGAAAGAGGAGCCAGAGTTAATCCCCCAGGAAATTAAGGATTCGACATCCCATTTGATGAAACAAAGTCTTTTCCAAATAGGAGAGTCTCCCGCTTTATAGGGGCAAATGAGAGGGTGCTTTCCCGGCAAGATTTGAACATGAAATTAGCCCATGACTATTGTATTTTCTAAAATTCCACCAAAGTTTATAAGAAAAGTAGTGATAGTTTCCTTGATTGGTTTACATCCAAGACCACCTTCAAAGAAAGTGCCACTTTTTATACCAAGAGGTCCAATGCATTTTTTTTTAGAGGAATTGTTAGATCCCTAAAAAATTTGTTAATGAGACAATTCTTTTAATGATAGAGTTGGTCGGCACAATGGTTTGAATGAGATACAAAGGCATGGAGTTAAGGGTGCTCTTAATCAAAGTGAGCCTACCACCAAATGAAAGTAAATGAAATTCCCAAATAGAAATTTTATTAGAGATTTTTTGGATTAGCTCATCAAAAAGGTGAGATCTTTTTTTTTAAAAGAGGAGCACCAAGATATTTAATGGAAGTTATTGTTGTTGAAAATTAGTAATTCTCAAGATTTGATTGGTCCTATTGCTAGGATTTTAGAGAAGGAATGAAACAACTTTTGCCTTCATTGAGAAAAAGACCGCTTTCATTGACAAATTTATTTAAAAGATTCTTAATAGTTTTAATGTGAGGAATTGAGGCATTGCAAAATATTATAAAGTCATCAGCAAAACTAAGATGAGTGATAGGAAGACCATCTTGAGTTCTATAAAATAACATAGGGTTATTGTAAAAAGATCATCTCCTATAAAGATATTCAACAAAAAAAAGAGAGGGGAAGGGGATCCCCTCGTCTCAAACCATGCTTTGAAGGGAAAAAACCTAGGGATTCACCATTCATGATAACAGAGAACCAAATATTTGTAATGCAATTTTTGATGAGGCGGATAAAATAACTAGAAAATCCAAGCAAATGAAGAATTTGAAAGAGGAAATCCCAAGAGAGGTTGTCAAAAGCTTTAGTGATGTCTAGTTTAAAAAGGATGTTACCACCTTTGATAGGGATGTTAATGTCATGAATCAGCTCTTGAAGAATGTATCGAGATTGCTCTACCTTTAACGGCTAGTTTGGTTGGAGAAATAATTTTAGGCAAAGACTAATTCTATTAGCAATTAATTTAGCAATGAGTTTATGAAAGAAGGTGCAAAGGCTGATAGGTCTGAAATCACCCCAAGATTCAGGATTATTAATTTTGGGAATGAGAACAATGGAAGTGCTAGAATGGAAGTGCTAGAAAAATATCTAGGTAAAGGGTAACCCTCAAAAAAATCAGCAACCACATCAACAAGGTTAGTCTTAATAATAGGCCAACAATGTTGAAAGAATTGAGTCATAGCTTTAGCCATGTAATTGTTCATGCTATTGAGAATACTACCAATCTCACCATAGGATGCAAACCGAGTAAGTGGTTTTCATCATTAAAGATCAGAGAGATCAAATGTGTGTTGGAGATGGCTTCTAAGGAGGGGTTGTTGTTTAATAAATTTTGAAAATGATGTATGAATCTTTAATATCATTATTGTCGATCCAGGTTCATTATCATTTTGATTTTTTTAATAGAGTTTAAGGCTTTCTTTTTAAAAAAGAGCATGGAAATACCTATTGTCACCATCGAATATGTTTGCTAGCAGCCTTTTGGTGCTAATAGGTTTCCTCCATATTCTGATAATTAATCAAGTTATCTTTAGCTACATTCAATTCATCAAGTTTATTAGAGTCAGTCAAAATAGCATCTTCAAGAGAACAAACAAGTTGTTCCATATTTTGAGATTTGCAAAAGATTTTTAAAATGATGCTTGTTCCACCAATTTAGATTTTGTTTAAGCCTTTTAGCTTAAGCCAAAGGAATCATGCCTTTAATGGAATTATCGATGAATAGGGCCCATAATTAATGGAAACAACATTAATGAAATCACTATGTTGGATCCACATATTTTGGAATCTAAAAGGAGTAGGGGAGGATAGTTTAGTGGATGGATTTTTAACAGAAATCAAAACTGGAGCATGGTCAGATAAAGTTCTTCTTAAATGTTCAACTGAAGTAAGAGGCCATTGATTGATCCAAAGGGAATTAAAGAGGGTCCTATCAAGCGCCAAAGTCTAGAATTATGCCACGTAGTCCAAAAAACCAATATCAATCGACAATTAAGAATCATATTAGAAAAGTCTTCCATGGAATGAATGTTAGGAGAGCAACCTCCCCTTCTTTCTAAAGAAGCGAGAATAGTGTTGAAATCACCACCAACCAACCAAGGTTTGTTGATAGAGGAGGCAAAGGTTCTTAAGTTATCCCAAAGGATGCTCCTACCAATTCTATTATAAGAAGCATAAATAAAGGAACCAAGAGCAGAAAATTCACCCAATGAGATTTGAACATTAACCAATTGATGAAGGTCATCAAGGATAGAGATGTTGACTAGATTATTCCAAAAACACCAATTTTTATTGCTAATATTATAAAAGGAGTTTTGAAAGCCAAGCATTCTAGCAACCTGAGTGATCTTAGAAGAGTGATTAATGGTTCAATAACAACAAGTAAGGGTATGTTATGAGTGCGGCAAAGGCTTGTAACACGGTTGTGGACACTGAGAGTCCCAATCTCCTGAACATTCCAAATAAGAAAATTGATCATAATAAGTTGAAAGAAAAGAGAAGGGATAATTAAAAAAGTGAAAAATAAGAAGAAAGAAACATGAAACAATTATTTATGGGAAGTTAGAGAAGATCAGTGGTTCTGGAGCTATGTGAACATTCTAGCTTTAAGGGATTTTTAATAATAATTTAAAAGGCCTATCTATGTCCAAAGTATCTCCATCTCTAAAAGAGTGATTTGTGATATTCGAATAGGACAGTATCTATCAAAGCATTCTAATGGTGATTTCCCTTCTTGTCGAGTTAGGTTGAGAAATAGGGTTAGCATGTGTGTCACTCTATAGGGTAATATAAGTAGAGGTTGTGGCACCATTAATAGCATGAAATTCATTTTCATTTCCATGAGTACTATTCAGATTTTGATCCATCACCAAATCATCAAAATTTTTCAGAACAATTCCAGAATTAGTTTTGAGATTTTGATCCAACTTTTAGGTTCCCATTCAAATCACCATTATGATTCATATGAGTCAAGGGATTGTCTTGAGATGCCAAGTTATTACAAGTAGAAGCAATGTTAGGTAAGTTATCATTAGTTTCCTCACTCAATATCATTATTTTATCAAGCTCAGTTGTTCTCCAATAGGAAAATCAGGTAATAAAGGAGAGGGGTAGGAGGGTGAGTTCCATTTTGAGTAACTTTAGGCACATAAGTGAACTTATTATTTTTTCATTTTTATTGGAGGGATTAGGATCGATTTTTCTTTTTAAGATTAGGGTGCACAAAAGCATTGAGTGATCATGAACATGGATCTTACAATGAGCAAAAATATGAAATTTTAAATTCAACTTTTGATTATACCCAAATTTTTCGAACCAATCCAAACTTCTTTAGGGTACATTTTGGTAATATCATTCTCAACCAAAATAAGAAGCGATGGCGTGATCTTGCGTGATTGATCTATTTGAAGGGCCTACCAAAGAGAGACAATAGGACTTGATGGGTAATGTGTATCCTCATGTTTGGAAAAGATATCCATAAAGGAACAATTGGGGATTCTTCTTTGACATCAAATAGAGGAGACCATTTCAAAAGCCTCATTTGACAATTATACACAAAGTAAGAGTGAAGAGCAAAGACTCTTAAGTAGTCTAAATCATTAGATAGCTAAATAAGGATATGTAGGATCAATCAATCGAGTAAATACACACGAGAGGTTTAGGCTATGAAAGAAGGATCGATGCTTTCAAGAGTCGAAAATGAAAATTTACCAACTAATGAAAATTCAAAGGGCTTCACTTTTCCACATCAAGATCGAGCACATTATAGCATTCCAGAAAAGTTGAGAGTATTGATTGAAGCATTAGAGCAAGTGTTCTTACTAGATAAAGCATCCTTGAAGGACTTAATAGTAGCAGATGCGAGTCGGATCGATCTTACCTTGAAATCGAAGCCTTAGCCGCCTCAAGTTCAAGAGCTTAGTTACACGAAACTTGCCATTAAGATCAAGGAACTCATATAATAAACAGAAATCCAAGACGATCAGAATGGACACAGCCTGAAGGAAAGAAAGGAAAGGAAAATGAATGCGAGCCCGAAACAGGGGAGTTTTGATGTTTTGATGGTTTATGGTTTTAGGGTTTAGTCTGGTTTAGGTTTAGGGTTTTTTAAGTTAAGGTTTAGTTTAGGGTTTAGGGTTTTAGGGTTTATGCTTTTAAGGTTTATTATTTAAGGTTTTGGGTTTATTGTTTAAGGTTTTTTAGGGTTTAGAGTTTAGGGTTTAGGGTTTAGGGTTTAGGGTTGGAGGTTTAGGATTTTGAATTTAGGGTGTAGGGTTTAGGTTTAGAAATTATTTTTTTAAAGTTAAGTAAACCAATAGTTTAGGTTTATTTACTTTATTTAGGTTAATTTTTATTTATTTTAGTTTATTTTAGTTTTTTTATTAATGTTTATTTTAATAATTTTATTTAGTTTAGTTTATTTATTTTAGTTTATGTTTTATTTTATTTTATTTTTAAGTTTATTTAGTTTAGGTTTAGGTTTTCAGCTTTTTAGGGTTTAGGGTTTAAGGTTTAAGATTAGTTTGGGGTTTAAGGTATGGGGTTTATGGTTTAGGGTTTATGGTTTTTGGTTTAGGGTTTAGGGTTTAGGGTTTAGGATTTAGGGTTTTGGGTTTAGGGTGCTGAAATAGCTCAAACTTGCAACACGAAGGAAGGTTAGCTAGTTTCAAAGGATAACTCAAGGAAGGTGATTTTAGACATAGCTTTGATAGTAGTCTTAGAGTCAGTCCTCCAACTTATTTTCACCTTTCTACCATAGAGCATTGTATCTACAAATAAGGGCATTAAATTCCTTTTCTTATTTTACTTGATCTATCATGTCCACCTAAAAGGAAATTAATAAAAAGCGATTCTACTTATATATTGTCTACTTATGATGCTCTTGATTTTATTCTATTAAAGGTCTCAGTATAAATAAAAATAATTGCTCTAGTAGTTCCAATCCTTTTCTTTTGATTTAGAGTTGGGTATCCTTTCAATCAATTAGGTTCACCTCTTAAGATTGACTTGGAGTCAATTGACTAGGATCTCATGGGAGAAAGTAGGTATGCGATGAGAAGGTAGAACTTTCCACAAGCTCATCATTCCAAAAGTCATTAAAGTCAACCTAAGTAGTGGAAAAGTTCTACCTTCTCGGATAAAGTAAGTAGGTCATTAGTTCAAGTGAGTAGATAACCCCTCCATAGGATGCTCCATAGATGGATATGCTTGAGGAGGACCAAGTCAAAGCAAATTACAACATCCTAGCTCACCTTAGAAAGTTTCCTAAGTTAAAACATATATGATGCCCTTATCTTATCCAAAGAAATGAGAGAATCTTTAATCAAGGCCTTACTTGATCTAGAGATATGCTTAGCTATTGGTTTACTAAAGAGGTGGCTTGCCACTAGGATATCTTAAGTTACATTGAATGAAGACTTACTTAGGGATGAATACACCTCTTTACATTATAGTGGATGTTGGCGGTATAGGCTATCCATGGTTAGGTTTATGGTGTAAGTTATGAATCTAAAAACCCTTGCCTACTAAGAATTGACATCTCCAAACTCTAAAATGAAAGGATGATGTTGAGGATGGACAAGGAGAGGGCCTTGGCATTTATTTTGGATGTTGGGGGGGGGGGGGGGAGGAGGAGGGACACCATGTATATCATAGGGGTACTTTTTTTGAGGTAATCAACAACATTGAGGTATGATGTACTATCTCAAGATAGAGGCATCACCTAATGGACCTAATCATGAAATAAAGACTCTAGGCATGATGGATCTTTGAATGTACTAAATATTTTACCCTACTTTACATGGATTAATCTAGGGTTTATATTAAACTAGGTTCTTAAGTTCACTATGGAGGCAAGACTCCATAGTTAATTACATCTTATGAAATTTTTTAGAATACTCTTTAAAGTTGACAATTATCATCTCCAAAGATTTCAGGTTTAAAGAATTTGGTGTATTTGGAAAATCAATTGGGAAAGTTCAAAAGAATTATTTTTGGAGTCTAAATGAAATAAGTAAGAAATGCTCATGATACTAGCCTTGAGCATTCTAATCTATCCTATGGTTTAACTTTATAATTTTGAAGTTGAAGAGATTTATATGTTTTTGAAATTTAAGGAATACTTTAATAGTTTTTTTTAAAAGCATAACTAAATCAGTGTGTGGACATATAGGTTTATATCCATAGGAGAATAAATTAGGACTTAGTTTTATAAGCGCCAGTTACTAACTCCTATGATTTTAAAACCATGTAGTTATGAATTGCAAGATAGCTAGGGTAGTTATTTAATTAGAAAGATATTAAATTCCTAAACACACTCCCTACATTTATGTAGGAAAACTAAATCTAATTGCACCTGAAAAGTGGAGGTTAGCTAAATATACATATAATCCTAAGCAATTGTATTTATAATTTGGACTTAGCACATTACACATGGGTAACTAAGCTCACCTGTCCTAACTTTGATTATGCTTAAAGATTTAATCAACTAGCAAAAAGAGTATTCAATTTTATTTTTAAGCATCCCTTAAGCATATTACCCTATAGAAAACATAATTAGGCTAATATTGGCCTATCATCTAGTCTACGAAGCATACACCCTAACATCCAATCTAAAATAATGCATCATAAAATAAATTATACATCACATCATACGGTCTAACTTAGAGTTAGAAGTGGTGTCTTAATTTTAATGTGTGTATTAAAGCTTGTGTGGTAAGTCTTGTAAGGTAATAGTGTTGTATTTTCTATGTGAAGAAGGATTCAATTTAACATGAAAGGTTGATTTCATGTCAAGGTTAATTGATTTGAGAATTTTAATTTGTATTTTCTTTTGTTTCATTTTATTACACTTAACAACTAAGTGTTATAAAGGGAGAAAAGAGATTATTCATCATCCCTCTCTAACTATATATTAATTTGATTTAGTTCTCTTTAGTGAATGGCCTATTAAATGATTTAATTAATCCAAAGTTAAGGTTCACTTTAAATAATCATATTCAAAATGAAAGGCATCTTATGATTAATTTAATTAAATTTTTATGATATGACATATATTAAATAATTCCTTTCCATCACATGTAACATGCATATGACTTAATCCTAAGTGTATCTATACATGCAACATATTTTAGCACACTTAAAAGATGAATGCATGTGTATGTTTAGAATTTATATTTCATTTGATTGATATCTATACATGCAACATTAGTGATATTATTTAATTTACAGAAATGCAATTAAGTTAATTTTATGGGTTAATTAAGTTGAACCCTTAATTAGATGAATTAATTATTCTTATCTATGTCACCTTAAAGTAATTAACAAAATAATTATAAGCCAACATGATATGCATGAAAAATAAACTTACAATGATCCTAGTAAATAAAAGGGGCCTAATGCAATTATCTTATAATTAATCGTTAATTAGATTAACAGACTTAATTAATTACTCTTATGGTTTTCACACTCATGTAGATTAACCATAATTTCATTAAACTCATTTAGGTTATTAAACACCTAAAGATCTACCCCATGCTTTAATTAATTGTTGATGTGATTGATTTTAATTTCATTAAGTGATTTAATTATTTTTTAAAAAAAGGAGAAATGATCTTAGGAAAGGGGTCCCAACCTATTCCTAGTTTCTGAACAATGATTTAAACTTAATTAACCAATTTATTAATTCATGGGATTAATTAATCATTAATTAACTTAAAAGAGTGGTTAAGGTTTAATTTGTCAATTTTCCTAATTAAGTGAGCAATAAATCCCAAGATTAGAGTCGAGGTCATCCCATTAAATTAACCAACAAAATTTGGGATTAATTTCAAGTAATTAAGGAGTAATTTAATTTTGTAAATAAACTTTAATTAAACCTTAATTATTTAAATTATTAAGATTATTTTTAATTAATTCTCCTCTGAAATACCTTTAAAATGAGTATTTATTTTCATTTTGTTTATTTCTCTATGACTTTTTATGATATTTAGAAGTTCTAGTCCTCAAAAATGATTAATTAAGCATAATTAAAACTAATATTTTGTGGCATTGCGCAGCTTTTCACATTAGCAGCTTTTGCTACTTAAAAATTATCTAACTTAGTGCTTACGTGGTGTCAACATAGCTTTAAATAATCATCTAATATATCGAATGGCTATGATTAATCCAGCTTAATATTAAATCGGTCGATAGCGGATCTAATCATGTATCCATTTATCATGTGACGGACAATGTGTGATCTAATGTCACACAGTGAAGGAGAATAGTCATAATGATCCAAGCTTACTTGAATTTGGATCAACTCCAAAGGATCCCCCTTCATCAAGGAGGGATCCAAGTCAAGATCACATGAGAGCAAGTTTTTTTCAAAATCTCCAACCCATTTTTCTAAGGATCAATTTTGGCATGCCTCATGAGTTCAAGATGATAACCGAATGATTGTAGCTTCATCTAGTGGAGATGAAGCCCTGACGTAATTATCAATTCCGCGTTCACTCGAAGGCCATGCTGATTTGGAGCTCGCTTTGATCAAGTCCCACCTCGTGCTCAGAATCTTGTGAGATGGCTCATTCTTTTCGAAGGCCTAGGGAAGGTGAGCGATTAATTTGAGTTTGATGGAGAAATCATGAAGTTAGGTTGGAAATGAGAGTGTCCTATTTTGGGATGGACGACAATGGTATTTTCTGATTGAGGAATGAGCTTGGGAGTTTAAGGAATGGCTATAATGGCTCATCTTGGGTAGTTATGGGTCTGAGGAATGATTTTTATGTGTGTTTTTGGAAAAAAGAGGGGTATATACCTTCATCTTATTGATTGGATGTGGGATCAGGTTTGGCTTCTAGTCATCAACCTCAAGTGGGTGGCAGGTGGAGGGAGTTGGCTCGGCTTGGTTGGTTGAAGGTGTGGAGGTGGTTGGAGGAGGAATCATGGGTGTCCTATGGGTTTCAAATGCTCCAATGGGGAGGGGAGGTGATTTCACCTCCCATGGGTATGGATGACCACCTTAGGTTTGGCGGTGTCTAGGTGCCTAGGTGGACCATTGGGAGAGTACCAAGTGGCAAAAAAATAGAAATGACCACTTGCATGGGTGATTTGTCTCATGTGATGCCTTTAACCTAAGGGTAAAAAAATCATTTGGCATTTGATTTGATTTAGGCACATTTGAAATGAGCCAAAATTGGCTTAGCCCAAATTTCAAGTAAATTGGAGTCGATTTGGTTAGGTTTGGCTCAATTGGACTCATTTAGGTCAAATTGGGTTAGGTCGGATCAAGTTGACCAATTGGTTAAATTGGGTCATACTAAGGATTGATCCAAGTTCATATGATCCTTTGGGATGTTTTGGTTCAATTAGTTTGGTTTAGTTTGGCTTAGATTTGTTTTTGGCTCATTTGAATTCATTTGGCTTGAATGGGTTAAGTTAACCAATTTGAGCAAATTGGCCAATATGGCTTGGGTTTGGTGTTGGTTTTGGTTTAGTTAATTGAATATGATTGTAGGCTTTGGTTTCTATTAATTTTGATTTTGTTTTGATTTTGGCCAACTTGAAACATTGGTCAATTTGGGCTAAGTAGCTCAGTTGGGTTCAATTGGGTCCAATCATGGCGTTTGTAAAGTTCAACTATCGATTTGGAATGAACTTGAGCCATTGATTGCAAACAATTTGGTTTATATTTTGATTTGACCCAATTTAGTCTTTTAATTCAATTTGGGTCAACTTAAGTCAAGAGAGCCAATTTGGTTTGGTTTGACTCAATTGAAGGTCAATTCAAATATTGATTTTGATTTGGTATGAATCATTGGTTTCAAGTGATTTGGCTTAGGTTGTAATTTGGCTAGTTTGGGTTCATATGGGTTAAGGGTTTGTCCTGGTCAAATGACCAAGTTGACTTAGTTTGACCCAATTGGTGAGAATTGATCATCCTAGGGTGATCAATGATAATGATGTCAGATTTTCATGGGCTTGGTTCAATCCAATTTGGGTAGGATTAGGACTTACCTCAAATAGGTCAAATTGGCACTTTTAAGTGGACCAATTGGGTTTAGTTAATTTTGGGTTAAGTTTGATTTAGTTGAGTTTTTTTATGGATTTGGGATTGATATATAAATTCAATTGCAATTGGCTTGGTTTCAAATGGGTTTTAGCTCATTTGAACATTTCAAGTAAAAATGGTTATGTTTGGTTTGACTTGGGTTGATTTTGGTATGGCTTGATGATTGTAGATTTCATTTATATTTGTAAATATAATTGAAGGGTATGATTGATTCATGAGAAAATCAATTGAATTTGGGTTTTGGAATGAAGGAATTTGGCTAAGTCTATAGAGTTGGGTCATGTGGCTTAGGCTTGGATTTTGATTTGGTTTGATTTAGTTTTGATTATTTAAATGTTTATTTCATTTAAATTTGTAAAGATGATTGAAAATATGATTGATTTGTGAGAAAATAAATTGATTTTAACTTGATTTGGATTACTATTTAGCTAAGTCCATAGGATAGGTCATATGGCTTTGGAAGGCTTTTGATTTTATTTGATTTAGATTAATTTAATTTTGATCATTTGAATGTACATTTGATATATATTTAGAAAGATGATTGAAGATATAAATTGATTATGAGAAAATCAATTGATTTTGGATTGATTTGGATTAATATTCTGGTAAGTTCATGGGATAGATCATATGGCTTAGGAATGGTTTCAAGTTTGGATTTGATCTTCAATCATTTGGTTTTGGAATTTGGGTTTGAATTTGGATTTGAATTTGATGTTTGAATTGAACTTGAGGTTTGGTTTGAGAAGGTTCACATGGATTGGATTTAAGTTGTAGGGTAAGTTGATTATCTTAATCCCTAAGGCATAACCTAATCCTATGGTTAACCCTTCTAAGTTTTAAGGCTTAGGTTAGGTGTTTCCCTAATTTTTAGATGTGTCTTATGACTAGGAAAGCCTTAGTGACTAGAAGACTCCCAAGTCTAAGATGGGAAGATTGATTCTTCCCTCTAAAAGTGAGGTCAACAGGCCTTTGGCTCCATAGTGTTGCCCTTGGAGATAGATGATTGGAAGACCGAAGCCAAGTTTCACATTATAGACCGGATACATCACAACACTTTTCTTGGGAGACCATGGATACATGAGAACATAGTTCCATTCTCAACATTAGTGAAGTTTGTGAGAGGTGGGATCATCGTGTGAAAAGAGATCTCAAGCCATTTATAGTTCAGGAGGTCAGCATATACGAGGATGCAGCTTACTACCTACCTCAAAAACAACAAGTCTATTCTCATGAACTTGGCCAAAGTTTAAAAATAAAAAAAAAGAAAAAGAAAAAGAAAGAGAAAAAGAAAAGAAAAAATAAAAAAAAAGGGAGCGAAAATAGACTTGGAGGAGGAAGTGGAGCGACATTAGATTCAATAGTTGTTACTTCATTTGAACATATGGGTAGGATGACTACCTCCACGAAGAGGAAGAGGCAGTTTAGAGTCTAGGGTGGAAAACCTCCTTATTGGCCACCCAATAAATGATATGTCCCAGCTAGGAGTACACTTGCTATCCATATAGACTTAAAATCTAGTTTATAAGATGAGTCTTTTATGGTTAGCACACCAACTCTTCTCGGTGTAGATTCCTTTGGAGGTGACACTTGAGATAATATGAAGATGCTCCAAGTAAAGCATAAGTGTATCCAAGTCTATATGTGAAAGCAGTTAGGCATCGGTTGGGAACCTTAGCTATAACCCACTTTCCTCTCAAAAGGCGAGGGTTTGGTAGTTAAGAAAGCCCTAAGTCATCCACAAGTGTGAAGACTCGGAGGTTCTTTCGGGAGCATCATCCAAGTCAAGAAGTTAATGTAAGAGGATGATTCATATAAAGATTTAATAGAATTCTTTTGATTGGTACTTGCCTTGTGTTCATAATTTAGCAAAGAAAGGGTTAATCCACATACTTGGCCAAAGCATAGGTCAAATTACTTAGAAAGAATATGGAGGAACAAATGCAAAAGCTCTCAACCAAGACTAAGACTAAAATTCAGTACAGTGGGTCCAGTTGATGATGATGATTACTACTTAGTCATCACAAATCATTTGGAATCTAATAAGTTCATTTCAAATCACATTAACTCATATGAAGAGCTATGCTTAGAAACTTCAAATGATCTAGATGATTTTGTAATAAAAGATGCACCACTAAAGTTCAAAGAAGAGATTAGGTCAACCATCGATGAGGTCAAGGAAATCAACTTAGTAATTGAAGAAGATCCACGCCTGACATACATCAGTTCTTAATTAAATGAAATCAAAACTAATGACTTAGTTAGTAAATTGATTTAGTTTAAGGATATCATTGCATGGAGTTATGACGAGATGCCTGGATTGGCTCTTGACATAGTGGTCCATAAACTAGCAATAGAACCTACTGCTAACCCTATCAAGCAAGCTCCTAGATGCATGCGATTAGACATAGAACAATATGTCATTTATGAAGTCAAGAAATTGATCATGTTGGATTCATGGGAAGAAAATACCCTACAGTTGCTTGATTGTCCTGTTAAGAAATAGAATGGCCAAATTCACATAATATTTTATGGATTTAAATAAGGCATGTCCAAAAGATGAATTTCCACTTCCAATCCCGGAGCTGATGGTGGACATTGCCTCATCTCATGCAATCTTATCTTTCATGGATGGCTCATCTAGATATAATTAAATAAAGATGGCCCCTGAAGATGGAAGAAACACAGCTTTTAGAACCCCGATCAGAATCTATTGCTATAAAGTCATGCCTTTCATCCTTAAAAATGTCGATGCTACATACCAGTGGGCAATGACTCGAATCTTTGATGAACTCATACATCATCAAGTCAAGTGCTATGTTGATGATCTCGTGGTCAAAATTAGAGAAAAGTAAGACCATATATTTGACTTGAGAGTAGTTTTTGAATAGTTAAGACCATTTTACCTCAAAATGAACCCCCTGAAGTGTGCATTTAGAGTAGCTTTAAAAATAATTCCTTTGGTTTATTATCTGACACCAAGAAATCAAAATTGATTTGGACAAGATCAAGGTGATATTAGAATTGCCACCCCTAAAAGTTAAACTCAACTCAGATCATTACAAGGATGGTTAGTGTATCTATGATGCTATCTATCCAATTTATCAGAAAGATGGTTATTCTCAACACTTGTTAAAAGGATGCCAAGTTTAAGTTAGATGATAAGTGTGAGCATGCCGAAGACATCAAGCATTACCTGATGATGTCACTGATTCTAGCAGCCCTTATCCCAAGCAAGCTGCTCATACTTTACACTGCTACGTTAGATGACTCCCTTGGTGCTTTGTTGGCCCAAGATAATGATGAAGGGAAAGAAAAGACACTCTACTACCTCAACCTTTCTAATCCCTACCGAGGCTAATTATCCACCATTAAGAAGCATTTTCTAGCTTTAATCTTTGCATCCCAAAAGCTACAACACTACATGCTTTCATAAGGTGAACTTAATCTATAGGATCAATCCATTACAAGATCTCATGACACTCTATCCACTATGATCGTCATGATTTAACATACTACATTGATCTTTGTACTCTCTGGTGAAAGGACAACTAGCTGATTTCAAGAACACACTTCCTACAATTTCTCTGATGATCTCCCAATGAATAATCATGAACTTTGGGGATACTAGCATTCACCACTGGAGATGTACTTTGATGGTGTAGCTTCCTCTCAAAGAGAGAAGAACCATAATCTACTATTCCAGAATGGCAAGGGTAGAATAGTTCTCTTAACTCGACCGCATGTGATGAGATTCTCATATCATCTGTCCAATCCTTGCAAACAATGAAGCAATATGAGGCTCGATTGTCGACCGAGTTATATGTTACTCTAAGCATCAACATCAACATCTTTGGGGATTCTGCTAGTTATCAACCAAATTGTTGGGTCCTAAGGTTATAAAGCCCAAGCTCCATCACTACCAATAAGTACACCATGAGTTGTTGGCCCAAATCCAAGAGGTTACCATTTATAAGATTCCTTAAGGAGAGAATATAGAAATATGCAGCCAAGGAGTTGGCATGTCCGAAGATGAGTCCATATCAATAAAGGTCCAAAATAGACAAGTCTTATCCTTTATTGATATTGAAATCATCAAAAAGTACACACTTGATGGGGAGGTTGCCATTGCCAAGAAGGATGAGGAGTTAGATTGAGGCAACCATTCATGGATTACCTAAATAAAGGCAAACTACCTCAAGAGAAGTCCCAAGCCCATCGATGAAGTAGAGCACTTTCCTATGCTCTTGTGGATGGTGTCTTGTATCGATCTTTCGATCATATGTGGTTATGTATTTAGACAAGCATGAAGCTAAGATCATGATCAAGGTACACTGTGATTATGTGGAGCCAACCAATTTCAAAGATGAAAGCCAAGATCAAGAGACTAGATACTAATCATGATGATCAAAGATTGCATGGATATAGGCAATGCCACCAATGTCAAATAAATGATGTGGTCCTACACCAACCACCAACATTCTACATCCTACATTGGCCTCATGGCCATTCGAGTGTTGGGGTACCGACATAGTGGGTTTGATTGATCCTCCTTTTCCAAGGGTCATCGTTCATCTTAGTTGCTACTGACTACTTTTCCAAATGGATGAAGTGATTCCACTGAGAGGTCACAACTCAGCATGTGCTCCAATTTTTAGAACCATATTATATAGGTTTAGAGTGCCTCGGTGAATTATATCTGATAATGGTATTGCATTCAAGAGCACCGAGATCAACAACTTTGCCCAAAGACATGGCATAGATTGGTGATATTCTTCCATCAACTACAAGAGGAAAAATAGCTTAGCAGAAGCCTTCAATAAACTCTCATCCAAATACTAAAAAAGACACTCAACAAAAATAAGGAATGGTGCCATGAGCAGTTAGTTCAGGCCTTGTGGGCCTACGGCACCACATATAGAACTCCAAATCAGTCTACTCCATTCTCCTTAGTGTATCAGTCCAAAGCCGTTCTACCATTAGAAGTCCAACTCCCTAAAGGATAGCTGGGTAGCAAGATCACAATAAAAGCGTAATGCCAAGTTATGGTTAGAAGAGCTCAAGGTTTGGAGGAGAGAAGCCAGCATGCCAAAACCTTGAGTTGTACAAAGCTAAAATGATTCAAGCTCACAACAAGTTGGTCCATCTAGAGTTTTTCAAGTAGGAGAGCTTATTTTAGTTCTAAGGAGACTAATTGTCCATCGTAAGATGGGAGGCAAGTTTGAACCCACTTGGGAAGGCCCTTTGCCATAGAGAAGGCCTACCAAGGAGGATCTTATCAACTTATTAATCATGGGAGAGCTCCCCAATGCTTCCAATCAATGGGCTCTACTTAAAGAAATATTATAAATCATGTTTGAAAATAATTATCATCAATGAAAATTCCATTTTGAATTCAATCTCTTCCATGTTGAAAGTATTCTTGTTTATGAATCCACCATGATGTGTTTAGGGTAGGTGTAAGGAACCTGAGCAGCATCCTATCCTTCATCGACACACAAACACAAACTACACACAAACATATAAAACAAACACATATCTTTTGTGTCGGGCTACTCTGAGTTGAGATAATGCCCCCAATACACTCACTCAAGAGCTCTAGTTAAGTGACTACCCTACTAGTGTGTCACCCTAGTGGTCTTCTTGCTTGGAGGATGTAAGTATGTTTTCCTTCTTTATTTGGCCATTACAGATGTTAGTTTTGGTAGCCTCATGGTAAGCTACCTCATGTTGGCTTTGTTTAAGAGGATGTGAGTCTTCTATGCTTTCTTCTTGGATTAGCCTCGTCACACGGGGTCAAGTATATTTGAGGTTTAGGATAAGTCCTAGGCTTCTTCCTCTTGACGCTTCAAGTCTGGTCCATTCCTTCCGCTCCGCTATTAGTCGCTCTAGTCGATAGATCATCATGACGATAGACTATCTGATGATGAGTTCTTGGAAAGTTGTAAGCCTACATGCTTTCTTTCTAGATTGATCATTGACACCATCGAGCATGTTAGGTTGGTTGGTTCTCACTAGGATATACACCACTCATGTTGAGATACACCTTAGTTGGTTGGTTCTCGCACCTTAGGATACACCACTCATGGAATATGTAAGCTATGCTTTTCCTTGTTGGCCACCATACACCTATAAGCTTTCTTTTAGGGCTGATAATGCCTAGTAGCACCCCTAGTGGGCACTATATTTGGATCACATCCTTTGTTCCCATTTAGACACTACCCGGTTATTATCGATTGGACGCCTCTTTCCTAGTAACCAATGTGGTTGGAGAATCCCCTATGGATGTGCGATTCTCCCATGGTCTAGTAAATCTAAGATAGGTCAACATATAGCTCCTTCTAGTGGTCCTCGCACACCAACAGGTCCACACAAACATATAAACAAAATATATATTCACTTATGGATTGGGAGGACACCCACCTTTTCCCAAGAAGACATTATCTTTAGTGTCAAAAACTCCTATAGGAATCACTACTCTTGAGTTGATATAAGTCCCAATGACATTCACTCATAGTCTCCCCTAAGTTGATTTATTGTGCTACCAAATAGGTCACCCAGTGGTTCCCTCCTTTAGAAGATGTAAGTCTGCTATGCCTTCTTTGTAGCACAATTATTGCACACCAAAAGGCAACCCCTTAGGTTGGCTAGCTCTACCCCACAACTACTAGACTATCCCTTTGGATTTGTAAATCAGAGGACAAGATATAGCCCCTTCTCAATGGGTCCATCACACACAACATGGTCCATAAATTAAATCTATCAAATTTGACCGAGCTCACATCCTGTGGATATGCCCTCAATTCAAAATCAAACTAAACCAAACAAACCATATCAAATCACATGAAATTAAGATAAAATTAATCTGACTACTTTGAGTTGACATAAGTCCCATATTCACTCAGTCACCCTAGTTAGGTTCGATTTTTGTGCATCCAACGGTCACCCTGGTTGTTCCTCACTTTGGAAGATGTAAGACTACCTTCTTCCTAGCACAACCGACATAAAGGAAAACCCCTTAGGTTGGCTAGCACCCCACACCGTAGACTATCCCTTTGGATTTGTAAACTTGAGGTAGGTCAAGCGATATAGCCCTTCTCAATGGGTCCATCACCAACAGGTCCATACATTAATTTGATTAAATTAAACCCAATCTTATTTCCTGTGGAGTTAAATCACACCCTTCTCCTAGTGGAGCCCCAAATCATATATAAACAAGTCAAGCAAACAAATCAAATTCAAAACCAACCTCTGTCCAAATTAAACCAACTCCCCAATAGAGTCTAAATCAAAGAAATCCAACCAAACTCTTATTCCCAATGGATACATCCCCAAATCTATGAAATCAAACTCAAATCCCAATCCCAACAGATAGCAACTACTTCCTAGTGTTCATATACATCCAAACACTGCCCATATCTATTAGATATGCCTCCACATTAATTAAAATAAATTAAAGTTGATTCTTTAATCTAGTGGATTATAGATTCTTATCCCAGGATCTTCTTTCCAAATCATATAATCAAATCAAATTCAAACCTTATCCCCAACAAATTTTTTTTTCTTCTATGCCCTCGACATAACCCTCACATGTCATGTCCAATGCATGTGTGATCCCCTAGTGATCTCCTCCATGTCCTATGGAATTCTCATCAAATCTTATTTCTTCTCTTATGCACACCTTTAATACTTCAACCAAAAGCCTAACAATGTATTCATTCAAATTACATCATCTTAACATTGTAATCAACATTTTATGATTTGTGATGGTGCAAGCTCAAACTAACTATACAATATCATGCTAAACATATTATAGTGTGAATTAACACACTATATTATATTATAATATATGATGTTATATTATAATTTGCTATAATATAATATATTGTCTAACATTACACCTCATTAGAATCACTTAAAAAACAAATAATAAAATTTTCTCAAAATATGAATAATGTTCATTTTGGATGTAAAATTATTATTTTTCTATTAGAAATGGTACAAAATAGCATAATTTTGTGTTTTTTGGTGTGTGAATTTGGCCAAATTCTTCCATCTCAACCTTCAAATTAACATTTTTGTGAGTTTTGACCCAATGTATTATAACAAAAGTAAAACATACTAAAATGTACAATAACATTTAGTAACACACCACCACATTCATATATATGTGAAGTTATATTGTTATGTACATTATATTTTAATATGCTTTCATATAATATATTATCTTACATTACACCTTAAAATGAATCACTTTAAGCAAAAAAATTTATAAAATTTGGTTGAAAATGAACATTTATTTTGGATGCAAAATTCCATTCTTTTGATTAAATGACACACCATAGCACACCCCCAATGATGTTCCCTAAAGCTTACCTTAAATTTGGCCAAATCCCATCATCTCAGCCTATAAATCAATATTTTATGAATTATACCAGTACAAACTCTACTACATCATACTATAAGAAACTAAATTATGCTAACAAATAAGTAATAATACATAATAGTATGCTATAATGCATGATGCTACACTATGTTATGGCATCCTATATTATATTACACTATAACATATTATATTATATTATATTGCATATCACATCACAAGGGATTGCTTGAGATAAAATATCATAAAATTAGTCTAAAATATAAGAAACTATATATTTTAGTCGTATCACTTACATATTTTAAATTGAAATAATATATTATGATGCGTTTCTACCTATTATGAATTTGGCCAAATTCCATCATTTTAAAGTCTAAATCAACATTTTTATAAATAATGCTAGTGTAGGTTTGACTGCATGATTGTAAAATACTAAAAGAATTTAAAATTTACAGAACAATATATTATGATATATGATGCTATACTATGCTACAACATATAATATATATTTTGAACATAAAATATTACTTTTTATACTTCAAGTGATGTAGCACACCTTTGGTACTACAACCTAATTCCCACTTCAAATTTAACAAATTTCATCATCTGATTTATTAAATTAATGTATTTATGATTTATATTAATATAGACTATAAGGCATAATACCATAATATACTAAAACATTTCAAAACATCTTTTGACATATAAAAACACAGCACTACATGCTCAAATATATGATGCTAAATTATACTATAATATTTAGTATTATAATATGATTTAGGGTTAGGTTTAGGTATTCAAATCTCTAATAGTCAAGGAAAGTCTCTTGAAGACATTTTCTTTAGCTACCATAACTGTTAGGATTAGGGCATTCCTTAGAACTACTCCTAATGATAATTTTATTTAAGGTTTAGGGTTTAGGTTTAGGTTAGTTTAGGGTTTAGGGTTAGGGTTAGTTTAGGTAGGTTTAGGTTGGGGTTTAGGTTTAGGTTTTGGGGTTTGGGGGTTTAGGGCTTTAGGTTAGTTTTAGGTTTGTTTTAGGTTTTGGGTTTAGGTTTAGGGTTTTAGGGTTTAGGTTTAGGTTTATTTTTAGGTTTAATGTTTAGTGGAGTTTAGGGTTTTATGGTTTAGGGTTTGGGGGTTTAGGTTTTAGGTTTAGGGTTTAGTTTAGGTTTAGGGTTTATTTTTTTAATAGAAACAAATTTCATATTCAACATTTTTCTTTTCAATTTATCAACCAAGTAGCATTCTAAGTTCTACACATGATATAGATAAAAAATGAGCACCCATAAAGCAAATCAAAACCTTAGATAAGTAGAACTTTCTCTATAAAGACAAAGAGTTCCATAAGCAAAGTAGAGATTCTTTCTCATCACCAATCGACCACCGCCTCGAGCAAGGGATCCACCATCATATCCCCGATCTCTCCCTACCACCACCACTTGTAACCTCCATCACTTCCTCCACCCTCCATAACCACCACCGCCTCAACCACCACCTCAATCCCCACCACACATAATCCTGACTTTGCCTCCACTAGATCAAGATTGAGCCTAGTTGATGATGTGCCATCAAGGTTCCCATTCTTAGGGTTTAGGTTAGTTTAGGTTTAGGGTTTAAGGTTTAGTGGTTGGTTTAGGTTTGGGTTAGGTTTGGGGTTTGGGTTTAGGGTTGTAGGTTTTAAGGTTTAGATTTTAGGTTTATGTTTAAGGTTTACGCTTTAGGTTTAGGGAGCATTTTAGTTTTAGGTTTAGGTTTTATTTATTTTATTTTAGTTTATTTTAGTTTATTTTAGTTTAAGTTTATGTTTATTTTATTTTGTTTATTTTATTTTTATTTTTGGTTTAGTTTTTTTTAGTTTAAGGTTTAGGTTTTAATTTTATTAATTTTTAAGTTTTATTTTTTCTGTTTATGTTTTTATTTAGTTTTTATTTTATTTATTTATTTTAGGTTTAGTTTTTATTTTATTTAGGTTTTTTATTTTTTAGTTTAGTTTTGGATTTTATTTATTTTATTTTAGTTCAGGGTTTAGGTTTAGGTTTAGGTTTTAGTTTAGGTTTTTATTTTATTTTGGTTTATGTTTTTTATTTTTTTATTTTTCAAGGTTTTATTTAATTTAGGTTTAGGTATTTAGCATTTTAGGGTTTAGGGTTTTTGGTTAGTTTAGGGTTTAGGTTTTTGGGTTTAGGCTTTAGGTTTTAGGTTTAAGGTTTATGGTTTATTTTAGAGTTTAGGGTTTAAGGTTTTTTTTAATAGAGAACAAATTTAGATTCAACATTTACTCTTTTCAATTTCATGTAGCACCCAAAATTTTCTAAGACATGGTTAGATAAAAAATGAGCACTTATAGGGTTGTTGGTTTAGGGTTTAGGGTTTATTTTTTAAAAATTTAAGTAAACCGATATGTTTTTATTTAGTTTATTTAGTTTTTTTTTTAGTTTAGTATATTTATTTTAGGTTTATTTATTTTAGTTTAGGTTTTATTTTAGTTTATTTTTTAGGTTTTAGTTTATGTTTTAGTTGAGTTTTATGTTTATTTTATTTTTTAGGTTTACATTTTATTTTTTATTTTCATGTTTAGGTTTTTATTTTATTTTTTTAGGTTTAGGTTTTAGGTTTTATTTTACATTTATTTTAGGATTTATTTTTTAGTTAAGGTTTAGGTTTATTTTTAGTTTATTTTATTTATTTAGTCTAGGTTTAGTTTTAGGTTTACCTTATTTTAAGTTTAGGTTTAGGTTTTATTTATTTTAGTTTAGTTTATTTTAGTATAGGTTTAGGTTTATTTTATTTTTATTTTAGGTTTAAGTTTTTTTTAGTTTAGGGTTTAGGTTTTATTTTTTATTTATTTTTAGGTTTTATTTTGAGGTTTTTTTAAGTTTAGGTTTTTATTTATTTTTTATTTTATTTTAATTTAGGTTTATTTTATTATTATTTTATGTTTATTTTATTTTTTAATTATGTTTTTATACTTAGTTTATTTTATTTTAGTTTAGTTTAGGTTTTTTTTAATTTATTTTAGTTTATTATTATTTTTATTTTATTTATTTTATTTTAAGGTTTAGGTTTAGGTTTATTTATTTATTTATTATTAGGTTTATTTAGTTTAGGTTTAAGATTTTTAGTTTTAGTTTATGGTTTAGAGTTTAGGGTTTAGGTTTAGGGTTTTAGGTTTAGGGTTTAAGGTCAGGAATTTAGTTTAGGGTTTAGGGTTTATAATTTTGAGTCAGGGTGGGTTTAGTTTAGTTTTAGGTTTAGGGTTTAGGTTTAGGGTTTAGATTTAGGGTTTAGGTTTAGAGTTTATTTTTTAGGTTTAGAGTTTAGTTTAGCTTATTTTAGGTTTAGGTTTTAGGGTTTAGTGTTTATAGTTTAGTTTTAGGTTTTAGGATTTAGGTTTAGTTAATTTTAGGTTTAAGTTTAGTTAGTTTAGTTTAGTTTAATGTTAGTTTTAGGGTTTAGGGTTTAGGGTTTAGGACTTAGGATTTAGGGTTTAGGGTTTAGGGTTTATGGTTTATGGGTTTTATTAAAATTAAGTAAACCCATAGGTTTAGGTTTATTTAGTTAATTTAGTTTATTTTTTTATTTATTTGAGTTTATTTTATCTTTTATTTTTATTTAGTTTAGTTTATTTATTTTAGTTTAGGCTTTTTATTTTTTTTTATTTTTTAGGTTCAAGTTTAGGTTTATGCTTATTTTAGTTTAGTTTAATTTTTATTTTATTTTTCAGGTTTATGATTTATTTTTATTTTTAGGTTTATGTTTAGGTTTCTTTTTGTTTTTTTGGGATTAGGTTTTAAGTTTTTATTTTAGGTTTATTTTTAAATTTTATATTTTTAGTTTAGGTTTAGGTTTATTTTTAGTTTATTTTATTTTATTTAGTTTAGGTTTAGGTTTAGATTTTGGTTTAGTTTATTTTATGTTTTGGTTTAGGTTGTATTTAATTTAGTTTAGTTTATTTGAGTTTAGGTTTAGGTTTATTTTATTTTATGTTTAGGCTTTTTTTTAACTTTAGGGTTGAGGTTTTATTTTTTATTTATTTTTAGGTTTTATTTTAAAGTTTAGGTTTTTATTTAGTTTTTCTTTTATTTTAGGTTTATTTTATTTTTATTTTACATTTAGTTTTTATTTTATTTTGGTTTTTTATTCTTTGTTTTATTTTATTTGTTTGGTTTAGTTTAAGTATTTATTTATTTTATTTTAGTTAATCTTTATTTTTTATCTTATTTTTCTTTTATGTTTTGGTTTAAGTTTTCATTTATGTTTTTATTTTATTTATTTAGTTTTTAGGTTTAAGCTTATTTATTTATTAAAAATTATTAGGTTTTATTTAGTTTAGGATTAGGCTTTTAGGGTTTAAGGTTTAGGGTTCAGGGTTTGGGGTTTAAGGTTTAGGGTTTAGGGTTTATGTTTTAGGTCTAAGGTTCAAGTTTTAGTTTAGGGTTTAGGGTTTTTTTTAAACAGAGAACAAATTCATATTCAATATTTCTTGTTTTCAATTTCATCAACCAAGTAACACACCAAGTTTTCTAAGACACAAGCGACGGCACAGATAAAAAATGAGCACGAATAGAGCATATTAAAAACCCTAGATAACTAGAATCATCTCTTATAAAGAAATAGTTCCATAAGTAGCGGTCGGAACTATCATTCTTCAATTTCTCCAGTTCCCATCAGAACCACTCTAGCTCTCTAGTAGGTGATCCCAGTGGTTTAACCTCCAGGTTTATAATCCTCTTGCTCCATATCCACCAGCACCTCCAGATCCACCACCACTGCGATAACCAACGCCTCTGCCTTCACCTCCACCACCAAATCTAGATTAAGCCTAGTTGATGATGATGTTCCTGCCGTCAAGGTTCTACCCATTCTCAGGGTTTAAGTTTATTAGGATTTATGGTTTAGGTTTATTTTTTAATTTATTAAGTTACTTTAGGTTTAGGGTTTGGTATTTATAGTTAGGATTTAGGGTTTAGGGTTTAGGTTTTAACGATTTATGCTTTCTGGGTTTAGGGTTTGGGGTTAGGGTTTAGGGTTTAGAGTTTTAGGGTTTAAGATTTAGTTTAGGTTTAGGTTTTAGGTTTAGTTAGGGTAGTTAGGGTTAGGGTTAGGTTTTTAGGTTTAGTGGGTTTATTTTAAACTTTTAGTGTTTAGGTTTAGGTTTAGGATTTTAGGAGTTTAGGGAGTTTAGTTTAGGGTTTAGTTTAGGTTAAGGTTTAGGAGTTTCTTTAGTTTGATTAAAATTTAGTTTAGGTTAGTTTAGGGTTTATAGTTTAGGTTAGGTTAGGTTTAGGGTTTAGGGTTTAGTTTAGGGTTTAGGGTTTAGGTTTAGTTTTAGGTTTTTAGGCTTAGGGTTTAAGTTAGGTTTAGTTTTAGTTTATGATTTTTAGATTTAGGATTTAGGTTTAGTTGAGTTTCTTTAACAAAAGTTAAGTTTATTAGTTTATTTTATTTATTTATTTTATTTAGTTCTAATTTTTATTTAGGTTTATTTTTTATTTTTATTTAGTTTAGGTTTTTTATTTTAGGTTTATTTATTTTTGTTTAGTTTTTTTATTTTAGTTTATTTTTTATGTTTATGTTTATTTTTTTGTTTAGATTTATTTTTATTTTATTTTTTATGTTTAGGTTTTATTTTTTATTTTTTTGATTTAGTTTTAGGTTTATTTTATTTTATTTTTTTATTTTCATTATTATTTAGCATAGTTTATTTATTTTAGGTTTATTTTTTTTAGTTTAGGTTTTTTATTTTAGCTTATTTTAGGTTTAGGTTTAGGTTTATTTTTTAAGTTTAGTTTTATTTTATTTTATTTTAAGTTTAGGTTTATTTTTTTTTATTTTGGTTTAATTTTTTTATTTTATTTTTTTTAGGTTTAGGTTTTATGTTTTTAATTTATGTTTATTTTAGGTTTTTTAGTTTATTTTTTAGTTTATTTTATTTTATTTAGGTTTAGGTTTGTTTTAGGTTTTATTTATTTTAGTTTAGATTATTTTAGTTTAGGTTTAGGTTTATTTTATATTTAATTTAGTTTAAACTTTTTTTTAGTTTAGGGTTTAGGGTTTAGGTTTTATTTTTTATTTATTATTAGGTTTTATTTTTGGGTTTATGTTTTTAAGTTTAATTTTTTTTTTAGTTTTTATTTTATTTTATTTAAGGTTTAATTTATTTTTATTTTAGGTTTAGTTTTTATTTTATTTCAATTTTTTATTTTTTTAGTTTAGTTTAGGTTTTTGTATGTTATTTTAATTTAATTGAATTTTTATTTTATTTTCTTTTTAGGTTTAGGTTTAGAATTAAGTTTTAGTTTAGGTTTTTATTTTATTTAATTTTTTTATTTTATTTTAGTTTAGTTTTTTTATTTATTTTATTTTTATATTTTATTTAGTTTAGGTTTATTTTTTAGTTTAGGTGGGGTTTAACATTTAGGGTTTAGGGTTAGTTAGGTTTAGGGTTTAGGATAGGTTGGGGTTTTAGCATTTAGGGTTTAAGGTTTAGGTTTAGTTTAGGTTTTAGGTTTAGGGTTTAGGGTATTTCAATTTTTAGGTTAGGTAGGTTTTTTTTAGGGTTTTAGTTTAACATAGGGATTAACATTTGTTTTTTATTCATTAGTAATTTATATTAGGTGACATAGATATAAAATGGTTTTTAGTTTTTTTTATTTAGAGTTTAGTATTTTTTTTCTTTTATTATGATTTATTTATTTTTTAGCTATATTTTTTTAGTTTATTTTTAGGATTTATTTTAGATTTAGTTTTAGTTTTAGTTTATTAGGTTTAAGTTTAGGTTTATTTTTAATTTAGTTACATTAGGTTTAGGTTTATTTGGGGTTTTTTTTAGTTTAGGGTTAGGGTTTATTTTAGAGTTTAGGGTTTAGGGTTTAGGGTATATTTATTTTTTATTTAGGTTTAGGGTTTTAGGGTTTATATTTTAGGTTTAAGTTTTAGTTTAGGGTTTAGTTTAGGTTTATTTTTTATGGTTTGGGTTTCTTTTTTTAGAGTTTAGTTTATTTAGTTTATTTAGTTTATTTTTTATTTGTTTAGTTTATTTTATTATTTATTTTATTTAGTTTAGTTTATTCATTTATAAGTTTATTTTATGTTTAGGTTTTATTTTAGTTTATTTTTATTTAATTTAGTAGTTTATTTTTTAGTTTTATTTTATTTTAATTTTAGGTTTAGGTTTTAGTCTTTAGGTTTAGGGTTTATGGTTTGGGTTTAGGTAGGTTTTAGTTTTAGGGTTTAGGGTTTAGGGTTTTTAGGGTTTAGGATTGAGGATTTTTTGTGGTTTAGGGTTTAGGGTTTAGGGTTTAGGGTTTAAGGTTTAGGGTTTAGGATTTAGGGTTTAGGGTTTAGGATTTAAGGTTTAGGGTTTACAATTTAGGGTTTTTTTAGGTTTTTAATTAGGAAGTTTTAGTTTATATTTAATTTATTTCTTTGTATTTTTTTATTTTATTTATGTTTATTTTTTATTTTATTTAGTTTATTTATATATTTAGGTTTTAATTTTAGTTTAGTTTTATTTTAGGATTAGGTTTATCTTATTTTTTAGTTGTTTTATTTTATTTATTTTTTAGGTTTAGGTTTTATATTTATATTTTAATGTTTAGGTTTAGGTTTAATTTTTTTTTAGGTTTTAGGTTTTTTTATTTTATTGTTTTAGGTTTATTTTTAGTTTAGGTTTAAGTTTTCTTTAGTTTATTTTATTTTTTAGTTTAGGTTTAGGTTTTAGTTTAGTTTATTTTAGGTTTTATTTTTAATTTTAGTTTAGTTTATTTTAGTTTTGGTTTAGGATTATTTGGTTTTGTTTATTTTATTTTATTTTAGGTTTAGGTTTATTTTTTAGTTTAGGGTTTTATTTTTTTATTTATTTTTTGTTTATTTTAAGTTTATTTTTTAGGTTTAGGTTTTTTATTTATTTTTATTTTATTTTATTTTAGGTTTGTTTTATTTTTATTTTACATTTAGTCTTTATTTTTTTAGGTTTTTTTTTCTTAGGTTTATTTTATTTTTTAGTTTAGTTTAGGTTTTTATTTATTTTATTTTAGTTCATATTTATATTTTATTTTAGTTTTCGGTTTAGGTTTAGGATTTAGTTTAAATTTTATTTTATATTCTTTATTTTATTTTTAGGTTTAGATTTATTTATTTATTTTATTATTAGACTTTATCTAGCTTAGGTTTAAGTTTTTAGGTGTTTAGGGCTTACGGTTTAGGATTTTGGGTTGTGGGTTTAGTGTTTAAGGTTTAGGGTTTAGGGTTTAGGGTTTTGGGTTTAGGGTTTAGGGTTTAGGGGTTATGGTTTTTGTGTTTAGGGTTTAGGGTTTTTTTAGGGTGAAGGGTTTAGGATTTAGGGTTTAGGTTTTAGTTTAGGATTTAGGGTTTTGGTTTTTTTTAACACATAACAAAATTTAGATTTAACATTTCTTCTTTTCAATTTCATCAATTAAGTAAGTTTTCTAAGACACACATAGATAAAAAAAATGAGCACACATAGAAAATCAAAATCTTAGATCGAATCATCTCTAATAAAGACATAGTTATAAGTAGCGATCTGACCATTCTATTTCTCAGTTCCCATAACCAGACTCTCTAGTAGCATGATTCTCATCTCTCGATCTCTCCCTCACTACCATTGTAACCTCCATCTCCTCCGCCTCCATTACCACCACTACTTTGACCACCACCTCCATATCCACCACCTCAGATTCCCACACCAACCATAGCATATGCCTTAGCCTCACCGATTTAGGCGTTTGGTGATGTTCTAAGGTTTTACCAATTCTTAGGGTTTAGGTTTAATAGGTTTTATGGTTTAGGTTTATTATTTAATTTATTAAGTTACTTTAGGTTTAGGGTTTGGCTTTTAAGGTTAGGATTTAAGGTTTGGGGTTTAAGGTTTAGGGTTTAGGGTGTAATGTTTAGAGTTTAGGGTTTTTCAGTTTATGCTTTTAAGGTTTAGATTTTAGGGTTATGGTTTAGGGTTTAGGGTTTTAGGGTTTTAGGGTTTATGGTTTAATGTTAATTTTTAGTTTAGGTTTAGGTTTAGTGTTTATTTAGTTTAGGTTTTAGGTTTAAGGTTTAGGGTTTAGTTTAGGCTTTCTTTAGGGTTTAGTATTTAGGGTTTTAGGATTTTTAGGTTTAGGGTTAGGGTTTTTTATGGTTTATGAGTTTAGATTATAGGTTTAGCATTTATGTTAGGGTTAGGGTTTGGTTTAGTGTTTAGTTGTTTGTGATTTAGGATTTAAGGTTTAGGGTTTGGGGTTTTTTAGGGTTTAGTGTGTAGGGTTTAGGGTTTGAGGTTGCAAGTTTAGAGTTTAGGGTTTTGGATTTAGGTTATAGGGTTTAGGGTTTATAGTTTAGGGTTTTTTTATATAAACTAGTAGGTTTAGCTTATTTAGTTCATTTAGTTCATTTTTTATTTATTTAAGTTTATATATTTTTTATTTTTATTTAGGTTTATTTTAAATTTTTGTTTAGTTTAGTTTATCTATTTTTGGTTTATTTTTTTTAGTTTTGGTTTTTAATTTTAGTTTATTTATTAGGTTTACATTTAGGTTTATGTTTATTTTTTATTTAATTTTATTTTTATTTTATTTTTTATGTTTATGTTTTTATTTTTTTTATTTTTAGGTTTAGGTTTAGGTTTTAAGTTTTTCTTTTAGGTTTATTTTTAGGTTTAGGTTTATTTTTACTTTAGTTTATTCATTTAGTTTAGGGTTTAGGTTTAGGTTTTATTTAGTTTAGTTTAGTTTATTTTAGTTTAGGTTTATGTTTACTTTATTTTATTTATTTTAGGTTTAGGTTTTTTTTGATTTAGGGTTTACATTTTATTTTTATTTATTTTTAGGTTTATTTTTTAGGTTTAAGTTTTTATTTTATTTTATTTAAGGTTTATTTTTATTTATTTAGGTTTAGTTTTATTTCATTTAGGTTTTGTATTTTTAGGCGTATTTAATCTTTTAGTTTAGTTTAGGTTTTTATTTATTTTATTTTAGTTTAATTTTTTATTTTTTATTTTATTTTATTTTTACATTTTGGTTTTGGTTTAGGTTTAGGTTCATGTATAGGTTTTAGTTTAGGTTTTTATTTTATTTTATTTTTTATTTTATTTAAGTTTACATTTTTTCATTTATTTTATTTTTAGGTTTTATTTAGTTTAGGTTTAGTTTTTAGGTTTTAGGTTAAGAATTTATGGTTTAAGGTTTGGGGTTTAGGGTTTAAGGTTTTTTTTTAGGAAACCCCATATAGGGGAATTTTATTGCCACAAAAAAAGGATTACAAGGTCCTAAAGAGGGATAAACTCAAAAACTACTGCTCAAAGAGCTACAAACAGCCTAGAGAGTAAATCCCCTGTCTAGTTACAATCAAAACATAGCAAAAGGAAAAGGAAAGTGACAGATAAAGATAGATAAAAAATAAAAGCTAATGGACCATCTTCATCAAAGGCTCTTGAGGATGAGAGAAGTTGATGCCTTCATTAGAGAAATAGCACAGAATATGCAAGCATCTGAGGTGGAACAACTTCCATTTGGAAGAGTTGATATGGTCTTTAATACTTGCATACACAATAGAAAAGAAGGTAGCATAGATCAGAATGGTAAAGGGATGCCACCCACCCCATATAAGATATGCATCACCAAATAATGCCCACAAGGCATGAGAATGCCACAACAAAATCCCAAACCAACTAAATTACGGGCACATCCACCATATTGATAATAAGACCACGACAATAAATATACATATCAAAGAGAGTCAAGAAAAACATAACCCGAGTCGACAAAAAAATCAAGGCCACAACTAAAGGAGTGAAATACACTACAGTCATCAGAGTAAAAGGCCAGGCTTGAATCCAAAAAAATAGCCATTCAGGATCAGCAATACAGATGTTAATAGTCCCCTTGATAATAGCTTGATCACAACAGTAATTGCACAAGTTTAACAGATCCAAAGGCACAGATCTGATGATTATCCAATTAACAATTAAGAGAACAAGAAACCATCCATAAGAGCAACCACAAAAGCTAGCCTGCAACACATAATATCTAGAAAGAACATCTTTG
>JAKCPB010001406.1:0-106113 GCA_021442155.1 Cymbidium sinense | reverse complement strand
CTTCTTAGAAGCTCTCTCCAACTCTCACGATTCCCTCTATTCTAATGATGACAACCACTTGCTTAATATGCATCCTACGGAGATTGGTAGTATTCTTAATAACATTGATTATTCTTTGGCCACGATGGCTACGACTCAATTTTTTTATTGGATTATTATTAATGACCTTGTGATCTTTTCGTTGATTTCTTTGAAATCCTTTACCTAGATATTTTTCTAGCACTTCCATTGTTCTCATTCCCAAAATTAATAATCTTGAATCTTGGGGATTTGGACCTATCGACCTTTGCACCTTCTTTCATAAACTCATTGCTAAATTAATTGTCAATTAGTCACGCTTCCTAAAATTATTTCCCCAAAGCGGTTTCATTAAAGGTAGAGCTATATCACATTCTTCTAGCCCAAGAGCTGATTCATGACCTTGATGCTTCTTAGAGGTGGTAACATCCTTTTCAAATTGGACATCTCTAAAGCTTTTGACAACCTCTCTTGGAATTTTCTCTTCCAAATTCTACATTTGTTTGGTTTTTCTAACTCTTTTATCCATCTCATTAAAAATTGTATTACCAATGTTTGGTTCTCCATTATCATGAATGGTGAGTCCCTAGGTTTTTTCCCTTCTATGCATGGATTGAGACAAGGAGATCCCTTATCTCCCTCTCTTTTTATTATTGTTGAATATCTTTCGAGGAGTCTTAATGATCTTTTCAACAATAATCTAGCATATTTTTTAGAATCAAGGTGGTCTTCCTGTCTCTCATCTTAGCTTTGCTGATGACTTCATAATCTTTTGCAATGCCTCTATTCATCACATTAAAACTATTAAGAATCTTTTAATAAATTTGGTAACAAAAGTGGTCTCTTTCTTAATGAAGGTAAAAGTTGTTTCATGCCTTCATCTAAAATCTCTAGTAATGGATCAACCAAATCTTGAGAATTACTAATTTTTAGCAACAACAACTTAAATATCTTGGTGCTCCACTTTTTAAAGGTCAGAAAAGATTACATCTCTTTGATGAGTTAATCCAAAAAATCTCTAATAAAATTTCTATTTGGGAATTTCATTTACTCTCATTTGGTGGTAGGCTCACTTTGATTAAGAGTACCCTTAACTCCATGCCTTTATATCTCATTCAAACCATTTGTGACCAATTCTACCATTAACATAATTGAATGCCTCTTAACAAATTCTTAGGGTTCTAACAATTCTACTAAAGAATGCATTGGACCTCTTGGTATAAAAGGTGGCACTCTTCTTTGAAGGTGGGCTTGGCTGTAAGCCAATCAGGGAAGCTATCACTTCTTTTTCCTATAAACTTTGGTGGAATTTTAGGAGCAACAATAGTCTTTGGGCTTATTTCATGCCAAATATTGCGGTAAGCACCCTCTCATTTGCCCTTATAAAGTGGGAGACTCTATGGAAAAGACTTTGTTCCATCAAATGGAGGAATCATTAATCTCATGGGGATTAACTTTGGAACCTCTTTCTTTTGGCAGAGATAATGGAGGAGGGTCCATTGATGAATTACTTTCTACCCACTCCCCTATTAAAGTGAACTCTTTCTGGCAGAATAATAAGTGGAACAATAGTAAACTTACTAACTATATTCCTTTCTCTCTTTTAGATAAGCTTACTATTATTCCTATCATTCCTAGCAATCATGATAGATCCTTTTAAGCTTTCCCAAAATGGTGATTTAACCTTAAAATGTGATTCATATCAAAGAAGCTCATGATTTCTCCAATGTGTTTTATTTTTTAAACTTTGGAATAACACTATTCCTATTTCTTATTCTATTATAACTTGGCATATTTTGAAAAACTTCATCCCTGTTGACTCCTTGATGTGGGGTAAAGGTTTTACTTACCTTCAAATGCTCTTGCTACTTTCACATTGAGAATGTGAATCATGTATTTTCTGAGCCATTGCTTCCAAACTTTGGATTTGGTATGATGAACTTTTTAATATTGTCAAATTAAATGGCTCCTTAACTCTACCAACTTTTGAAGTTTATTTTGAAAACACTATTAAAGGCCACATTAAAGTGATAATTTATCACTCTTATTTGGTCCATATGGATGGGAAATGATGCAAAACATTGTGGGATTCTATGAACCATATGAGGGATAATTGCTAGAATTAAAAATAAAATATGTGCCTTGTTTAATACCAATTTAATTAACTACAATCAATTCAAAGGCTGTAAATTTGTGGCCAATAAACTGGGTTTTCACTTACCGGATCAACCCAATTGTAAAGATGACAAGATTGTTTATTGGATAAAACCTCATGCTAATATAATTAAAATTAACGATGGCTCTATCTAAAATGCTTAGTTGTGGTGGTATTTTTGAAACCTTAATGGTAAAGTCTTATGTGCTTTTGCTTGACCCCTTAATACTTGCTATTCTTTTTGTTGGTAATGGTTTACAAAGCTATTGAGATTTGCCTTCAAAAAGGTTGGCTCAATATTTGGATTGATGTGGATGTCTTGTTGTTGATTGATCTTTTGACTTCCACCAAAGTGGGCAATACAATGTACTACCTTAAAGCTATAGCTCTCCTTTCTCAACTCTATTTTAAAATCACTCATGTATGGCATGAAGGTAATGCATGTGTTGATTACTTGCTAATCTGGGTGCTAGATTAGATGGCATAAAATTCTTTGATCAACTTACACCTAAACATTTGCATGGTTTGGTTAATTTGGACAATCTTGGACTCCTTACCTAATTCATCCTATTATTTTGGCTTTTGTATTACATTAACTGCATGACCAACCATTTTAGTGTTGTTATTTCTGGTTTTTGATCTTCCTTATAATCTTCTTTTTTGGTTATTTTATGATCTCTGTGGCATCTGAGCTGGATTAATTACCCTAACCTTATTTGGGGTCTTACTTCATCTACTGTTTCCATTATTAATGGTAAGGTGTTTCTATTTTCTCTTGGATGGAGATATTTTCCCTTATCAGCCGAATCTGCTGGAGGGAGATGTTTTACTTTCTGCTTTACCTTTTGATCAACAAGGACAGACTTCTTGTCATCAATATTTTGTTTATGGGTCTTCTTATCTATTTTCCATTTTATGATTGAGGTTGTGTTTTGTCTCTTTTCCTTTTGAAATCTATGTTGGGGCTTATGACTTTCTCTCATTATTTAAGTGCTATATTTTGTATAGCTTCATGAGCCCTAATTTATCTATCTTTTCTCTCTTTAATAGGGGGTGGCCCCTCTTATGCTCTCTAACCTAACTCCACAACCTGGAGAGAGAAAGCAATACCCTTGTTATTATTATTGTTTCTTTCTGATTGAATTACCTCTTGATTTCCTTCCATCCTATTTTTACTAATGATGTTTGCTTAGCTTCTGGTCTGCTTTTCTTTGTCTTGAAGGATTTCAATGATGGCTCTCATTTGAACCCCTTTTTTATGTTATATCACTATTTTTTTGGATTATATTATGGTGGGTGTAATAATTATTTCTTTGCTTTAATTATTGGTTGTTGGATTTTTTGGGTCTTATGTCTAACAGGGTTGCTTAGAGTTATTTTCGATTATTCTTGCTAACCTCACCTCCCAACTATATGGAAAGCGCAATACCCTTGTTATTATTGTCTCTTTGCATGATTGGAATTACTTTTGTTTTTTCATTCAGTCTACTTTTCGATGATGTTGGCTTAGCTACTTTTCTTTGCTTTAAGGATATCATTGATGGCTCTCCTTTGAACCCCTTTTTTATATGATGTACCCATTATTTTTTCTTGGATTATCTTATGGTGGGTGTAATTATTTTGCTATTTTAATTGTTGGCTATTGTTGGATTTTGGGTCTTATGTCTGCTTACAGTTATTTTTGATTGATTTTTTTTTTTGTTTGTAATGTAGCTTATCACGATGTTTGTGGTCTATTTAATCTGTATATTTTTCCATCTTGGTTCAGTTAGACTTGTGCAGATCACTGTGATTATGCTATTATCTATTTGGTTATTAACTTATGCACTGTCTACTCTTAATGAGTGGTTTTATTGCCAGCTAGCTGTTATTTGCTATCTTGGTTGTTGGCTGAACTGGATTATCGGGTTTTATGCCCAACAAGCTGCTACTGGGTTTGTCTCTCTGATTGCCTTTATTTGGTGTTTTTTTGCGGTGGTGCGGCTTATCACTGTGGCCGGTCCACCTAATTTTCTTTACATTCCCATCTTGGTTCTATTAGACTTCTGCATTTCTATTATATTTTGGGTTTGGGTTATGCTATCTTGCTTTACATTTGCTATTTGTTTAACCGCAATGATTATTAACAAGGGTTGTTAACATCTACATTGCTTATTCGAATGGGTACCTTTTTCGGGCAATATTCACTTTTTACTCGGCTTTAAGTTTCATATATGTCCCATATGTTTGGGATGGTGTTATTTACATGCTAATTGATTTGCTTTAGGTTTATTTTCAATCGGTTGTATATTGTTTCTATCCTCACGGCCTTTTGTGCTATTTTCTTGTGGTGGGTTTTCATGCGGCCTAATTATACTCTTGGCTCGGTATTAAAAGGTGGATCTTGCAAAGATGGTTCATTTTCATATTTGTAGGGATTCTCATGCTATGGTGACTATATTGATGATATTTCTCCTGCATGGGATCCCCTCTCCCATTCTGCTCTTTTCTGTTTCCTTTTCTTTAGTGTATATGGCTTTGTTTAGGTTTGTAGGTACAAAGGCTCATAAGACTTTCAACAAATGGCTGCTATCTTCCCACAGGTTTGTAGGTTATGATGGCTATGATGATTTCACTTCTTTTTTGTTTGGTAGTAGCTCTTGTGATGTAACCCTTCCAAGTTTGGATGCTCATATTTGCATCCTTGTTGGTGTGTGACGAGCCTTCTCTCACACACTTCTCTATAATTTTCTCGTTATATCTACTTTAATTTTCACTTTTATGTATTGATTTAATTGTTCTAAGTTTTATCTTTCTACATTTTGCATTTCTCTTTTCTCTTCAGGTTTGCTCCCTAGTGCCATGCATTCTCTCATCCTGAAGAGCTTTGGCCCCGATCTATCCATTGGCTTATCTTTGTTAATCATTTTGTATCTTTTGCTTTCCTTTTCTCTTTTTTTTGCTTTTGTTTGTACTTAGATAGGGGATTTACTCTGTAGGCTGATTGTAGCTCTTTGAGCAATAGTTTTGGAGTTTATCCCCTGATAAGGACCTTGTAACCCTCTTTTTATGGAAATAAAATTCCTCCTCTATGGGGTTTCCAAAAAAAAAACCCTATACCCTAAACCCTAAACCCTAAGCCCTAAACCTCTACAAACAATTCAAAGGTTGTAAATTTATGGCAAATAAATGGATTTTACTTGATCAACCCTCTTGTAAAATGACAAGATTGTCTAATGGGTAAAACCTCTTGATAATACTATTAAAATTAACATGACTCTGTCTCTCAGGTTTAGGTGGTGGCATTTTAATCTTAATGGTAAAGTCCTATGTGCTTTTTACCCCCTTCTTCTCTGTTCCATTTGCTGAGCTTATGGTACTGTACAAAGCTCTTTAGATTTGCTTTCAAAATGGTTGGCTTAATATTTGGATTGAGGTGGATGTCCCTGGCGATTGATCTTTGACTTACCAAAATGAGCAACATTGAATTATACTACCTTCTCAAGCAAACTAGAGCTCTCCTTACCCAACTTAATTTTAGAATCACTCATGTATGGCGTGAGGGTAATGCATGTGCTGATTACCTTGCCAATCTGGGTGCTAGATTGGATGGTATAAACTTCTTTGATCAACTAACTCTTCCTAAACATTTGCATGGCTTGGTTAATCTGGACAATACTGGGCTCCTTATCTCTAAAAATCTAACCTCGGCATCTCTCAATTCATGTTTAGCGCATGATCACTTTCTATTCAGTGTTGTTGTTTTCTTGGTATTTGCTGATGCTTCATCCGGATATCCCTTGGTGTTTTTCTGCTGATTTCTATGGCATGTGCTGTTGGTTTAATTGCATTAATTCTAATTGGGGCCTTCCTATTTTTGCTACTTTCAATGATAAGGTGTTGTTGTTCCTTTGGAATTTGCTGATGCATCATCCTTTTACTCCTTGTTGGCCATTTGCTAAGCTGTGTGACATCTGCTATTGGTTTACTTACCCCAACCTTGATTGGGATTTTACTATCAATGCTGATAAATTTTTCACTATTTTCTGTAGGGAGATATATTATTTAATGCTTTATTTGTTCTTTGTACTCTTTGATCAATAGGGACAGATTTCTATCCCTTTCCTAGAATTATATTATGGGATCCTTGCCTCAATGTTTAAGCTGTTATACCTATATATCTTTATAGCTATTTTAAGCGATATTCATCTCCTTATTATGGTTGTTGCCTCTACTATGTTTCATATCCTTATCTCCACATCTTGTAAGGAGAGCTCTTGCACTAGCCTTGCTTTTATAACTCCTTCTCTGTAGGATTGGAATTATCTTTGGACTTCCAATATTATTGATGTTGTGGGATTAGCTGCTGGCATAATATTTTGTGTTTGGTTGGATATCAAAGATGACTTTGCTTTGAACCACTTAGTAATTTATGTTGTATCTATGTTACTTGCTGGTGTATCTTATGTTGGATGCAATATCTCTCCTGATGTTTTAATTTACTTGGGTTGGTTGTTGTATGCTTACCTCCTCTTCCTACACGTAAGGAAAGACACATTTCTATTATTATTATTAAGATCTCTTTGAAGTTAACCATATAGTTTTGGTCGTTTATTTTGTTGTTCTCTTGAACTTCTTTTCTTTGCTTGCACGATCAACTCATTTGTTTTCCTTTCCCTTGGCTTTGTTAAATTTGGGCATCTCTGTGATTATCAACTATCTAATTGGAATTTAGCATATGCTTCGGGTTTTGGATTGTCTTGTTCAGTTGGACTTTTTTGAGGTTATTGAATGGATGTTGCTTTTGCTTTATTACTTGTTTCTTTTAGTAGCACTTGCTAATCACCACTTTTAGCTTTGGCTGATCATTTCTATCTTTAGGACTTATCTTACGTATTGTCTTTGCAATGGGAGATTTTATGGCCAACTTAGTTATTTTTTATCTTGGTTGTTGGATTCCCTGGAACTTTGAATCCCTTGTTCAGCAAACTATTACTGGGGTTGTCTTGCTTGTTCAGCAGGGTGCTTTGATGTTTGCTTTTGGAGTTGCTTTGTTGTTTTCTTTGGCTACCCTCATTTTGTCTATTTGCAATGTGTGGTTTTTTGAACTTAACATTATTTATTCTCTTGGATGTTGGCTCTGGCGGCTCATTGATTCCTTTTGACTTCTTGCCAGTTGTCTTTCTTTCTGTGGTCCTTTTGAGTTGTTTTGATTGGTTTGACTAATCTCATTTCCCCACTTGCGGTGAGAGGCTATTTTTTCTTATTTTTGTTATCTCATTGCGGTTTGGACTTTCTTATTTGGTTTTCAGTATGCTTTCCTTGAGATTGTGGGTTTAGCTTCATGCCTGATCACCCCTTTCTGGAAGGGTTTTTTTCTTGGTTATCTTCTGAACCACTTTTGTCTCTATCTCTCTACTTTGTTTTTTATTGGAGTTTAATATGATGGGTGCTTTAACTGTTCTATTTTCTCCACTATTGGCTTTTGGATTTTCGGGTCTTTTATCCAGCATGTTATCTTTGTGATTGTTGGCTGTTGCTGGTCTTTTGATTTTCTGACTGCTTTTGCTATGGCCATTTCCATCAGGCCTGCAGCTGGTTTCACTTGCTGCTGCTTTTTCCACTCTAATAGTCTTGGCCAAGCCTTTTCCCTATCTATCTGGAAATTAACTTTTGTATTTTTTTTTGATTGGGTTGGTTTTTGGCCAACTTGCTGCTATTTTAAATCTTGGGGTTGGCTGGATCCTTGAATCTTTTGTCCCCTTACAGGGTTGTCCATCTTGTTGAGGTCATTTTGATGTTATTTATTTTACTATCCCTTTGCGATTGGACTTCCTTAATGCGCTTGCTTTACGAGGATCGGGTTTAGTAGACTGATTATCTTTACCTGGAGGGACTTTTCTGCTGATCATCTTTTGAACACCTTTGGTTTTCATTCAACTTATCTGCCTTCTAATAGAGTTTTATATAGTGGCGGTAATAATTGTATTATTGCTTATCCTGTTGGCCTTTGGATTTCGGGTCCTTTATCCGAGGTTGTTTTATGGTTATTGGGCTTTCTTGCACATTCTAGTTATTGGCTTTTGGGTTTTTTTTCTTGTTAACATAAGCTAACTTCATCGCCTTATTTTTTCCTCTTGGTTATGCTATATTTGTGCGAGATCATTTGATTATGCTTTTACTCTTGATTTTAATCTTTGCACTATTTAATCTTAATGGATGGATTTATGGCCAACTCTGGATATTACTATATCATGTTGTTGGTGACTGGATTATTGAGTTTAATGATAGCAAGATGCTTGTTGTGTTATCTCGATTGCCACTTATTTGAGTTGTTTGTGGTGGGGATCACCCCACGATTCTTCATACTGCTTCTTTGTACTCCCATTTCCTGTGATTATATAGGCTTGGGTTATGCTGCTTCCCTTTATAATTGCTACTTTTTAATTTCTGAATCAAGGTGGTTGTTAAGAGCTGCATTACTTACATTCTTTTTGGTAATTGGATTATTGGGTATGATAACCAAGTTGATCTTGTGGTGTTATCTCGATTGTCTCTTATTGGAGTTGTTTGTGGTGAGCTGCTTTACCTATCTCTTCTTATCTCTTTGTATTCCCATTTCTGTGTAATTTGGGATTGGGGTTTGTTGTTTCCTTTATAATTGCTCTTTCTTAATTACACAAGAGGTTGTTAAGAGTCATTACTTACATTCTTTGGTTATCCTTTTCGAAATAACCACGAATTGCTTCTTGATTTACCAAGGCGTATATTTATTATTGTCCTTTAGGCTTGGAATGGGGTTAATTCCATGCTCTTGTCTTTACTGGCGGTTTGAATTTATGTTGTTTCCCTCTAGTGACTCTTCTTCTTTGGTCTCATTAATCCTTTAAATCTGGTTAAAATCCGATGACTTGACATTGATGGCTCTCTTTCATTTGAGTTGGGATTATCATGCCATGGAGCCTAATATGATGACATATAATTTGCATGTGATCCCCACCCACTTTGCTCTTGATGCTCTTTCTTCTACTCTGGCTTATGTTTGCGGTATTATGGCTCAAGATCTTCATCAAATGGTTGCTATCTGGTTTGTTGGCTATGATGGTATGATGATTTCACTCATTTTGGTTGGTAGTAGCTCTTGTGATGTAACCCTTCTGAAGTTTGGATGCTCATATTTGCATCACTAACTTGTGTGAGCTGAGCCACCTCTATCACACCTCTTTATTATTACCATTTCTCGAATTTGTTGCTTTCGATTACCACTTTCTCTATATTACCTTAATTGTTTCACTTCTTCTTGTCTACAATCTTGCGTGCTTTTCCTTTTCTCTTGCAGTTACTCCATTGTGTCATGCATTCTCACATCCTAGAACATTGACCCTTATCCTTCATTTGCTTATATATGTTAATCAATTTGTATCTTTTGCTTGCTTAACTCTTTTCTTTTGCTTTTGATGTACTTGATAGGGATTTACTCCCTAGGCTAATTGTAGCTCTTTGAGCAGTAGTTATGGAGTTTATCCCCTTTAATGACCCTGTAACCCATTTTTTGTGGCAATAAAATTCCTCTATATGGGGTTTACCAAAAAAAAAAAAAAAAAACCTAAACCCTAACCCTCACCTTAAACCTTTTACCCGAAATCCTAAACCCTAAAAACCCTAAACCCTAAATTAACCCTAAACCCTAAAACTAAACCCTAAACCTATAAACCTTAAACCCTAAAAATTAAAAACCTAAACCAAAACTAAATAAAACCTAAAAATAAAATAAATTAAAAAGCAAAAACCTAAATAAAAAAACCTAAACTAAAACCTAAAACTAAACCTAAACCTAAACCTGAAAATAAAATAAAATCTAAATTAAAATAAAATAAATAAAACCTAAACTAAACTAAAAAAATAAATAAACCTAAAATAAAAAAACCTAAATAATATAAAACTAGATGCAAAATAAAAAAAATAAACCTAAAATAAAATAAATAAAATAAAATAAACTAAAAAAATAAAATAAATAAAACTAAAATAAATAAAAAATTAAACATAAAAACTAAACTAAAAAAAACCTAAACCTAAAATAAAGAAAATAAAATAAACATAAACCTACACTTAAATAAACTAGACTAAAATAAATAAAACCTAAACCCTAAACCCTAAACCCTAAACCCTAAACCCTAAACCCTAAACCCTAAACCCTAAAACTAAACTAAAAACCTAAAACCAACACTAAACTAAAAATAAACCTAAAAATAAAATAAATAAAAAAACCTAAATAAAATAAAATAAAACCCAAACTAAAATGTAAACCTAAACTAAAACTAAAATAAAATGAAATAAAAAATATAAAATTTACAAAATAAAATAAATAAAACCTAAATTAAAATTTAAAAAAAAAACTTAAATAAATAACCCTGCTAAACTGAGCCCATAAACCATAAACTAAACATTCTCCACTAACACTCCCACTTACTCTGACCACTAACTCCACTCCCAAAGAAAACTCCTCTAAACCCCAGTGATCTGACCACTGGCGTTTTAACCACCATAGACCCTGCTGAGCCTCACTGGGCCACTGACCCACTCTGACCCAGACCTACTAACCTAAAACCTAAACTGTGCCCTAACTGACCTGGGCCTGACCCTACCTCACTGAGCCACCTTACCTCAGGCCTAAATCCTGGGTTGGCCACTCCCTAAACCTAAACACAACCTGGGCCCTAAACCTATCACAGGCAACCCTGAGCCCTAAACTCACCTGGGCTCTGACCTAAAACTCACTTAACCACCACCACTACTCTGAGCCCTCTACCACTGATGACTTACCTACCCTGGGCCACTGACACTCTACCACCTGATCTACTAACTACTAACTAACACTAAACCACAAACCTAAACTCCTAAATTACCACACCCTCACAACCCTAAACCCTCCACTCTAAACACCAAACCCAACCTGACCACTCTCTCCTTACCCAACCTACCAACCTACTCTACTCACTCAAATATCATACACCATAGACCCTGACCCTGTGACCTAAACTAAATAAACCCTAAATAAAATAAATAAATATTTAAACAAAATACATAAACTTAAACCTAAACATAAAAATAAAATAAAATAAAATAAAATGTACTAAATACAAAATAAATAAAAAACCTAAACAAAACTAAATAATAAAATAAAACATAAAATAAAACCTAAATAAACTAAAACTAAAATGTAAATAAAATAAAATAAAACTAAAATAAAATAAAATAAAAATTAAATAAATCCTAAACCTAAAAATTTTAAAATAAATAAAAAACCTAAAAAACTAAAAAACTTAAAACCTAAAATAAACATAAACCAAAATTAAAATAAACTAAATAAAATAAATAAAACTAAACCCCAAACCTAAACCCTAAACCATAAACCCTAACACTAACCCTAAATCCTAATTGAGCCAGGTAAAACCAAAACCTTAACAAACTACTAAAGTAACCCCTGAAAACCCAAAACCAAAATACCCTAAACTAAAACCAAAATAATCTGACCTAAACCTGACTACCTAAAATAAAAAACCTAAACCTAACTAAAACCCTGAACAAACCCTAAACCCCAAACACTGAGCCACCTAAAATACCCCAAACCACAGGCCTACCTGACCCTAAACCTACTCTGGGCCTGACCCAGGCTCTAAACTTGACCTGAGAACCTAATCCTAAACTTTATCTGGTGAGCCCTGGGCTTTGAGCCTACTCCCCCCTGACCCACCAAAACCCTGACCTGTAGCTTTAAACTGACCTAAAACCTGAGCTTCCCTAAACCCTGATCTGTATGAGCCACTAAAACAACCTTGACCACAAAACTGGCTCTAAACTCTAAACCTCCACTGAGCACTACCACCCACCCTAAACCCTCCCTAAACCACCCTAAACCTCTACACTAAACTCTACTCCTTCCCAGGCCTGAGCCAAAAGATCCTCCCAGGCCTAAATTGTGACCCTAAATCATACCTCACTAAATCCTCCTAAACCTAAACCATAAACCTACAACCTAGACCCAAACCTTACACCCAAAATGTAAACTTAAAATAAATAACCTAAAAAATAAATAAATAAAACTAAACTAAATAAAATAATAACCTAAACTTATAAATAAAAATAAAATAAATTAAAAAATAAAACTAAACTAAAATAAAATAAATAAAAAACCTACACTAAAAATTAAATAAACATAAAATATAAAAACATAAATAAATAAAACTAAACTTAAAATAAAATAAAATAAAATAAAAGAATAAATAAAATCTAAACCTAAAAGAGACATAAAAATAAATAGTAAATAAAACCACTTAAAAAAAAAATAAAATAAACATAAACCTAAATTAAAATAAACTTAACTAAATAAAAAATAAACCTAAACCCCAAACCTAAACCACCCTAAACCTCAAACCCTAAAACCATAAACTAAAACCCTAAAAACCCTAAACCATAAACCTAAACTATATAAAACTCAAATAAAATAAATAAGAAAACCTAAACTTAAATAAAATAAAATAATAATAAATAAAAACTAAACTAAAACCTAAAATTATACCTAAACCAAGGTAAAATAAAATAAAATAAAATATAAAAGCTAAACTAAAATAAACTAAATAAAACCTAAAATAAACTAAAAATATAATAAACCTAAAAAAAAACCTAAATGTAAAATAAAATTAAAATCAACCTAAAATAAAATAAAATAAGAACAAAATGAAACCTAAACCTAATAAACCCAAAAATAAAACCTAAAAATAAATAAAAATAAAACCTAAACCCAAAACTAAAAAAACCTAAACCTAAAATAAAAATAAAATAAACTTAATGCTAAATTTAAATAAACTAAACTAAAATAAATAAAACCTGAACCTAAACCTAAAAAAACTAAACCTAAGCCCAAAACTAAACTAAATAAAATAAAATAAATGAAAAAAACCCAAACCAAAATAAACCTAAAATAAAACCTAAAACCTAGCATAAAAAGTAAAAAATAAAAACCTAAACCTAAACCTAAAAAAAAATAAAACCACTTAAAAAATATAAAATAAAACTTAAACCTAAAATAAAATAAAATAATAAACAAATATAAATAAACATAAACCTAAACCTAAAAAATATAAAATAAAATAAATAAAATAAATAAAATAAACTAAAAAAAAAAATAAACCTAAATAAAATATGTAATAAAATAAATAAACTAAATAACAAAACTATCGGTTCATTTATTTTTTTTTATAAAACCCTAAACCCTAAACCCTAAACAATATATCCTAAACCTAAACTCTAAAAACTAACCCTAAATAATATGCCTAAACCCTAGACCCCATAAACCTAAACCCTGCCCTAAACTAAAACTAAACCATAAACATAAACTGCATCCATAAAACCTAATCATTTAACCCTAAATCCTAAACCTAACCTGACCACAACCCTAACTGACCTGAGCCCTAAAACCAAACATTAAACCCCAATAAAATACAAACCTAAACAACCAACCCAAAACTAAATAAAACCCTGAAACTGAAAACCCTAAAATAACCTGAACTAAACCTAAAGTCTAAAGCCAAAACCAGCCAAAATCCACAAAACCTAAAGCTGAAAAACCCAAAAAAACCTAAACTGACCTAAAGCTAAACCCTAAAACTGAGCCAAACAACCAAAAGTAACCCCAAACCCACAAACCCCACCTGAGCTAAAACCCTAAACCCACACAACATTGAACTACCCTGAGCCATAACACTACCACACCCACAAAACCCCAAAACCTAAACTCTAAACCATACCACTCATAAATAAACCCTAAAAACCTAAAATTAAAATAAATTAAATAAAACCTAAAAATAAAATAAAATAATACTAAACCAATATAAAATAGAAACCTAAACAAAAAACTAAACATAAACATAAACCTAAACATAAAAATAAAATAAAATAATAAATTAAAACTAAATTAAAATAAAATAAATAAAACCTTAACAAAACTAAAAAAATATAAAATAAACCTAAAATAAAAAACATAAAATAAATACTAAATAATGTAATAAAAAAATAAATGAACATAAAATAAAAAAACTAAATAATAAACATGAAAATAACCCAAAATAAAACCTAAAATAATTAAAGAACTAAACCTAAACTAAAATAAAATAAGAAAATAAAATAAACTAAACTAAAATAACTAAAATAAATAAAACTTAAACCCTTAATCTAAACAAAACCCAAAACCAAAATGGTGAAACCTAAACCCTGATCCACAAACCCTAAACCCTAAACCTAACCACAAACCTAAACCCCACCCTAAACTCCACAACCCTAAACCTAAACCCTAAACCTCCAAAACCCTAAACCTAAAACCTAAACCCTAAAACCACAAAACTACAAAACTATATAACCTAAAAAATAAATTAAAACTTAAACCTAAATAAAATAAAATAATAAAATAAAATAAACCTAAATAAAACCTAAAAAAACCTAAACTAAACATAAAACCAAATTAAAAATAATAATTAAATTAAAAATTAAATAAAAACTACTAAACTAAAACTAAAATAAACCTAAAGTAAAACCTAAAGCATAAAAGAAAATATAATCAACCTAAATAAAATTAAATAAAAACCTAAATAAGCATTAAACTTAAAATAAATAAAAATAAAACCTAAACCTAAAATAAATAAATAAAACATAAACCTCTAAAATAAACTAAGCCAAAATAAATAAAACTAAACCTAAACTGAAATAAACTAAACCTAAACCTAAACTAAATAAAATAAAATAAATAAAAAAATAAAATAAAACCTAGATACCTAAAACCTAGACTAAAAAGTAAAATAAAAGCTAAACTAAACCTTAAAATAAAATAAAAAATAAACCAAAATAAAATAAAAATAAATAAAATAATGTAAACTAAACTAAACTTAAAAATAAACTAAAATAAAAAAACTAAACTAAAATAAATAAATAAACAAAATAAAATAAAAATAAACTAAACAAATATAAAATAAACTAAATAAACCTAAACCTACCATTTCATCAATTAAAAAAAACCACTCCTAAACACTAAAACTAAACCTAAATCCTAAACCATAAAACTAGTAACCATCCCTGACCTAAGCTGACCCTAAACCCTAAAACCTAAAAAAAAAACCCACCTGACCACTCAACACTATATAAACTGATCTAAACTCCCACCTAAACCAACCTAAACCACCTGATCACTACATACCAAACCCTGGGCTTCATAAATGGATCTCCTAAACCCTAAACCTAAACCACTCACTGAGGCTGAGCCATAAAACTACTTTATGACCACTCAGGATGTAACTAAACCCCACCACAACCTGACCTGAACCAAACCAAACCACCCTACTAACAAAACTAACCTAAACTTTAAACTTAAACTGAGCCAAATAACCCTAACCTAAACTGAAACCACTATGTTAAACCCTAAACCCAAACCTCTAAACCCTAAACCCCAAACCCTAAACTAAACTATACCACCATAAACCTGATCCCAAGGTTAAAACCTGAACTAAATAACTAAAATAAAATAAATAAAACCTAAACTAAACCTAAAACTAAACCTAAACTAATCATAAAAAATAAAATAAAATAAAATATAAAACTAAATTAAAAAACCTAAACTAAATAAAATAAAATAAAACTAAAATAAAAACTTAAATAAAATAAAACTAGATGCACAATAAAAATAAAATAAAATAAAATAAAAACTAAAAAAAACCTTAACCTAAAAAATAAATTGAAAAATAAAACTTAAAAATAAGTAAAAAAATTAAACCTAAAGCCCTAAACTAAAGAAATCCTAAACATAAAATTAATAAAATAAAATAAACAATAAACTTAAATTAAATAAACTAAACTAAAATAAATAAAAGCTCAATCCTAAAACCTAAACCCAAAACCTAAAACCCTAAACCTAAAAAAACCTAAAAAACCTAAACCCTAAACTAAAAAACCTAAAATAACTAAATAAAACTAAAATAAAATATATAACTAAACATAAATAAAACAAAATAAAAAACCTAAACTAAAATCTAAATCTAAACCTAAACCTAAACCTAAAAATAAAATGAAATAAAAAAATATAAAATTAACAAAAATAAAATAAATAAAATCTAAACTAAACTAAAAAAATAAAATAAACTTAAAAATGAAAAACCTAAATAAAATAATATCTAAACATAAAAAAATAAAATAAACATAAAAATTAAAATAAAAGTAAAATAAAACCTAAACCTAAATAAATCATAAAACCTAAATTAAATAAAAATAAAACATAAACCCTAAAACAAAAAAAACCAAACCTAAAAACAAAATAAAATAAACTAACATAAACTACTAAATTAATAAAACCTATAAACCAAAAATAAACTAAACTTAAACTTAAACTAAATAAAATAAAATAAACTAGAAATAAACCTAAACCTAAACTAAAAAATAAAACCTAAAATAAACCTAAAATAAAAAAAACTAAAACTTAAACCTAAATAATGAAATAAAAAAAACTAAACATAAAATAAAAATAAAACATAAACCTAAAATAAAATAAAATAAAATAAACTAAAAAAAATGAACATAAACCTAAACCCAATAAAAGATAAACTAAAACAAAAAAAATCAAAATTAAAATAAATAAACATAAAATAAACTATAAAATAAATCTACTAAATAAACTAATAGTTCCTAAAAATAAACCAACATGCAAACCTAGCTTAAAATCCTAAACTCTAACCCTAAACCTAAACTAAAGCTAATCCTCAACATATGCCTCTGACCTAATGCTGAGCCAAAAAACCATAAAAAAGCCCACTGACCCTACCACTAAACCAAACTTGGACTAAAAACTCTACTGAGCCACAGGCCCACCACTAAACTAAACCACAAAACCCTAAACCTAACAACATACTGACCCACCCAAAACCATCTAAACCTAAAGCCACTAAACTAAACCCTAAAGGACCAAACCTAAACCTACTATAAAACCTAAAATAAAATAAGTAAAACCTAAACCTAAATAAAATAAAATAAATAAACATAAATAACATAAACTAAAATCTAAAACTAAACCCTAAATAAAATAAAATAAAAATAAAACTTAAATAAAATAAAATAAATAAAACCTAAACTAAACTAAAGATAAAATAAACTTAAAAGTAAAACATAAATAAAATAATAATAAAATCAACTTAAAATAAAACTAAATAAAACCTAAACCTAAGCAATAAACTTAAAAAATAAATAAAAATAAAACCTAAACCTTAAAAAAAAACCTAAAACCTAAAATAAATAAATAAATAAATACCTAAACTAAACTAAAATAAACTAAACTAAAATAAATAAAACCTAAACACGATAAAGTAAACCTAAAAATAAACCTAAACTAAATAAAATAAAAATAAACTAAAAATTAGACTAAACCTAAAAATAAACCTAAAATAAAAACCTAAAACCTAAACCTAAAAATTGTAAAATAAAACCTATACCTAAACCTAAAAATAAAAAATTAAATCTAAACCTAAAAAATAAAGTAAAAATAAAACTAAACTAAAAAAAACATAAACCTTAACCTAAACCTAAAAAATAAACTAAATAAAACCTAAACTAAAATAAATAAACATAAAATAAATAAACTAAACAAAATAAAAATAAAAAATAAACCTAAAAAAAATATAAAATAAACTAAAAAAACCTAAAATCAGTTTCTTTGTTTAAAAAATAGTAAACCCTAAACCCTAACACTAAATCCTAAACCACAAAAAACCCTACCCTACTACCTACACAACCATAACCTTTAATCTTGTAAACCCTACCAAACTGACCTTAAACAGTGACTCTGATCCTTATCATCCACACACTGTTAACCTGAGCCACTGAGCCATCCCAACCCACTAAACTCTACCCACCTTAATACCCTGGTTGACTAACCCAGGCCCAAAAAACTACCCTAAACTGTCTTACTACCATACCTAGCCTAACTGTAAACTCCTCCTTACCACTAAACTGAGCCATAAACTCCTAAACTAAAGAAAACTACCACTAAACCCTAAACCTAAACTCAAACCATAAAACATATCTGAATCCCAGAAACCCTACCACTAAACCTTAAACCCAAACCCTAAAACTCTAACTTAAACCCTAAAGCCTGAAACCTAAACCTAAACTAAATAAAATTGAAAAGTAAAATAAATAAAAAAACTTAAACCTAAATAAAATAAAATCCTAAACTAAATCCTAAACTTAATCCAAAAACTAAACCTAAAAATAGAGTAAAATAAAAACCTAACCCTAAAAAATGAACCTAAAAATAAAAAATGAAAATAAATAAAAAATTAAACCTTAACCCTAAACTAAAAAAAACCCTAAACCTAAAATAAATAAAATAAAATAAACATACACCTAAACTCAAACAAACAAAACTAAAATAAATAAAACCCAAACCCTTAACCTTAAACCCTAAACCCTAAACCTTAAACTCTAAAAACCTAAAAACAAAACTAAACTAAATAAACCTAAAAATAAAATAAATAAAACCTAAACCTAAATAAAATAAAAATAAAATAAAAAAACCTAAACCTAAAAAATAAAATAAAATATAAAATATAAAATTAACTAAAAATTAAAAAATAATAACCTAGTCTAAACAAAATAATAATACCTAAATTTAAAATAAAAAATAAAATGAAAACTAAATAAAACCTAAACCTAAATAAAAACTTAAAAAATAAATAAAAAAAAATAAAAACTTAACCTCAAAAAAAACCTAAACCTAAACTAAAAGAAATAAAACCTAAATCTATACCTAATATAAACTAAACCTAAACATAAACCTAAATATATTAAAATAAAATAAACTAAAATAAACCTAACTAAAAAAACCTTAACAAAAAAATAAATTAAAACCTACTAACTAAAATAAAAAATAAAGCAAATAAAAATAAAATAAAAATAAACTAAATTAACATAAACTTAAACCTAAAAAAATAAACTAAAATAAAATACTTAAACTAAAATAAATAAACATCAAAAATAAAATAAACTAAATAAAAATAAACCTAAATAAAAAATATAAAGAAACTAAATAAACTTAATAAACATATACTATGGGTTTACTTAATTTTTTTTAAAAAAATTCTATACCTTAAGCTATGTATATAAAAACTAAATCCTAAACCTAAACCATAAAACATGCCCTAAACCTACAACCTTAAACCCAAACCCTAACCCTAAACCATAAATCTAAACCCTAAACCCAAAACCCTAAACTCTAAAGCCTAATCCTTCAACCTTAAACCCTAATCTGTCCATAAACCCTAACTACCCCAAACCAAAAACCTAAAACCTAAACCTGGATCCTAAACCCTAAACCCTAAACTAAATCCTAAAACCTAAACCTAAAACATAAAAAAACATAAACCTAAATAAAATAAAATAAAACTAATACTAAACTAAAGAAAATATAAAACCTAAAACTAAAATAAAATAAAAAATAAACTAAAATGAAATAAATAAAATCTTAAACTAAACTAAAAAAAAAATGAATTTAAAAATAGAAACCTAAATAAAATAAAAAAACTAAATAATAAAATAAAATAAACCTAAAATGAAATATAATAAAAACTAAATAAAATCCTAAACCTAAACAATAAACCTAAAATAAAGGAAAATTAAAACCTAAACCCTAAACAAAAGAAAGCCTAAACCTAAAATAAAAATAAAATAAACCTAAACATAAAAAAGTAAAATAAAAACCTAAACATAAACATAAAAATAAAAAATAAAACCTAAACCTAATAAATAAAATAAGAATAAAACTCAAATGAAAAATAAACCTAAACCTAAACCTGTACCTAAGAAATAAATAAAATAAAAAACCTAAACTAAATAAGTAAAACAAAAATAAATAAACTAAACTAAATAAAAATAAAAAAGTAAACTTAAATGATAAAGAAAGTATACTAAAATTTCAAACAAATAAACTAAACTAAATATACTAAACAAACCTAAACCTATTGGTTTACTTAATTTAAACCCCTAAAAAACCCTAAACCCTAAACCATAACCCTAAACCATAACCCTAAACCTTAAAGCCTAAAAGTATAAACCCTATAACCTTAAACCCTAAACTAAACCCTAAACCCAAAACCTAATTCTGAACCAAAAGTAACTAAATAAATTAAAAAATAAACCTAAACCATAAAGCCTAATAAACCTAAACCTAAAGCTAAACCCTAAGAATGGGCAAAACCTTGACAGTAGGAACATCACCATCAACTAGGCCCAGTTTAGATCTGGCAGTGGAGATGAAGGTAGAGGTGGAAATTATCATAGTGAGGATGAGAGATCTGGAAGTGCTGGTGGATATGGAGGTATTGGTCGGGGTAGTGGTGGTTATGAAGGCAGGAGGAGCGATGGAGGTTACAACCATTGTGGTGGCGCAAGGAAAGATCAAGGATATGATTGTGGATCCTGCTATTTGAGAGGCTGGGGTGGTTCTGATGGGAATTAGAGAACCTAAAGAATGGCCGATCCGATCTGCTGCTTATGAAACTGTGTCTTTACTATAGAGATGGTTCTAGTTATCTAGGGTTCTTGATTTGCTTCATGCGTGCACAATTTTTACATATGTCGTCACTTGTGTCTTAGAAAACTTGGTCTATTACTTGGTTGACAAAATCACAAAGAAGAAATGTTGAATCTGAATTTGTTCTCTGTTAAAAAAAACCCAAAAACCCTAAACATAAAACCTAAACCCTAAACCCTAAACCCTAAACCTTAAACCCTAGAAACCTTAAACCCTAAACCCTAAACCCTAAACCATAAACTAACCCTAAGCCCTAAAAATCTAAAAACCTAAACCCAAACTAAATAAAACCAAAAAATAAAATAAATAAAAAGCCTAAACCAAAATAAAATAAAAAAATAAAATAAAATCAAAACATAAACTAAAACTTAAATCTAAACCTAAACCTAAACCAAAACCTAAAACAAAAATAAATTAAAAATAAAAACTAAAATAAAATAAAATAAATAAAAAGCTAAACTAGACAAAAAAAATAAGAAAACTCAATAAAATAAAAAAGTAAACCTAGAAAAAAAATAAAAAAACCTTAAATAAAATAAAATAATAAATAAATAAAAATAAAAATAACAATAAACATAAATAAAAATAAATAAATAAAATAATTTGAAATAAATAAATAATAAACTAAATAAACCTAAACTATGAGGGTTCTGATTTAAAAAAAAAAAAACCCTAACCCTAAACAAACCAAAAAAACCCAAAACCACTAAATTTCAGCAAACCCACCTAAACTCTAAACCCCTGACAAACCCAAACAAAACTAAACCCAAAACCCTAAATCCTAAACCTTGACATTAAATATAAACCTAAACCTTAAAACCCATAACCATCCTTAAACACTAAATTCTAGACCTTAAACCTAATACTAAACCCTGAGCCCTAGGCCTAAACCCTCACCTCACTGACCTCAGGCCCTTAAAACCTAACCACCCTAGTCCACCACATGACCTAACTCCTGGTGACCTGGGACAAACAGAACAACTGGAAAGGAGGCCACCTTTAACCATAACTGGCCACCACTGAGCCTTGACCACTGACCCTAACCCTAAACCCTGGGCCCTGAGCATGATAGAGTGGGCCAAACCCTGATCTATCTGGGCTAAAACTCTAAACCCTAAACTCTAAACACTGAGCCTGGGCCTTAAACCCCAAACTAACCCTAAACCCTGGGCCTAAACATTCAACCTAAACCACACCACTGCCTGGGCTCCTGGGCCCTAAATCATCATACCACCGGACCCTGGACCCTAAACAAAATGTGACCTAAAAAATATAAGACCTAAAATAAATAAATAAATACTAAACTTAAACAAAATGGCTAAACTTAAACCTGACATAAAATAAAATAAAATAAAATAAATGTAAACTAAAATAAATAAAACCTAAACAAAAATAAATAAAGATAAACATAAAAATAAAAACCTAAATAAACTAAAACTAAATGTAAAACAAAATAAAATAAAACTAAAGAAAATAAAATTGAGCTAAATAAAATCCTAAACCTAAAATTAACCTAAAATAAATAAAAATAAAACCTAAACCTTAAACTAAAACCTAAACTTAAAATAAACATAAATTAAAATAAGACTAAACTAAAATAAATAAAACCTAAACCCTGAGCATTACTGAGCCATAAACCTAAACCCACCTAATCCTAAATTGAACCACTGAAGCTCAAGACCTCAGGACATGAGCCATGACTAACCCTGACCCACCTAAACCTCAGGCCCTAAAGTCATAAACCCTAAACCACCCTAAACTGAGCCCTATCTGACCCTGACATAAAGCTGACCACTGGGCTCTGAAAACAGACCAGATCCTAAACACAGGCACTGACCTGAGCCACCAGGCCCTCAGGCCCTGAGCACTGAGCCCAAAACACTAGGCCTAAAAGACTGGCCCTGGGCCACAGGCCACTGAGCCCACTCACTACCCTGCACTGAGGCCACCACAGGACTGAGCCACTGGGCTAAACCAACCAGGCCACTGACCAGGCCCTAATCTTGAGCAGCCCAGGCTTTAGATCTTTAAACAGGCCCTAGGCTGACCTACACTGACCCTGGGCACGGGACCCTGGGCACTCCTTCAAACAGGCCACTTGACGGGACCCAGGAGCCAGATCTCTGGGCCCTGGGCCTAAATCCTGATCTCAGGGTGACCACTGGTGACCTGAAAAACCCACAGGCTCTGGGCTAAGGCCCCTCCACTGACTGCAGAATCTTGGGCCATAAACCTGGGCCCTACCTGACCCTAAACCCTAAAATAACCCTGCCCAGGCTCACCAAACTTGGGCCACCAGGCCTGAGCCACCTTTAAACCCCTAGGCCAGGGGCTGGGTTGTAAATCTAAATCATAAGACCACGGACCTAAATCCTAAACCCTAAACCCTAAACAATAAAACCTGACTGGACCTAAACCCTACACCCATAAAATGTAAACCTAAACTAAATAAAACCTAAAAATAAAATAAATAAAAAACCTAAATCTAAACAAAATAAAAACCTAAACTTAAACCTAAACCTAAAAATAAAATAAATTAAAAAAATAAAAATTGAACTAAAATAAAATAAATAAAAACCTAAAGTAAACAAAAAAATTAAATAAACATAAAATATAAAAAACATAAATAAACTAAAAACTAAATGTAAAAAAAAATAAAACTAAAATAAAGAAAAGAAATAAAAGTAAATAAAATCCTAAAAAGAGCTAAAAATAAATAAATAGAAATTAAACACTTAAGCTTAAAGAATGTAAACCTAAAATAAACATAAACCTAAATTAAAATAAACTTAACTAAAATAAATAAAACCTAAACCTTAAACACTAAACCTTAAACCCTAAACCTCAAACCCTAAACCACGGACACCTTAAACCATAAAACTAAACCCTAAACCACAAAACCTATAAACCTAAACCTAAACTATATATAAAACCTACAAATAAATAAGAAAACCTAGCTAAATAACATAATAATAATAATAAATAATAAAAACCTAAACTAAACCTAAACTATACCTAACCCAAAGGTAAAAAAAATTAAATAAAATATAAAATCTAAACTAAATAAAACTATATAAAAACCTAAATTAAACTAAAAAAATAGAATAAACCTAAAAAACTAACCAAAATGTAAAATAAAATTAAAATCAACCTGAAATAAAATAAAATAAGAACAAAATAGAAACCTAAACCTAAGTAATAAACCCAAAAATAAAACCTAAAAATAAATAAAAATAAAACCTAAACCCTAAACTAAAAAAACCTAAACCTAAAATAAAAATTAAATAAACCTAAAGCTAAATTTAAATAAACTAAACTAAAATAAATAAAACCTGAACCTAAACCTAAAAAAAAACTAAACCTAAGCCCAAAGCTAAACTAAATAAAATAAAATAAATGAAAAAAACCCAAACCTAAAAATAAACCTAAAATAAAAACCTAAAACCTAAGCATAAAAAAAGTAAAATAAAAACCTAAACCTAAAACTAAAAATAAAAAATAAAACCTAAACATAAAAATATAAAATAAAACTTAAACCTAAAAATAAAATAAAAATAAAACTAAACAACAAAAATAAATGTAAACGTAAACCTAAACCTAAAAAATAAACTAAAGTAAATAAACATAAAATAAACTAAATTAAAAAAATAAACTTAATAAACATATATATAATAAACTAAATAAACTAAATAAACCTAAACCTATCGGTTCATTTAATTTTTTTTTTTAAAAGAAACAATATATCCTAAACTGACTCTAAACTCTAAACCACTAAAATGGTTTGCTAAACTTACACCCCAGACCACTACCCCACCCTGGTAAAACCAATTAACCCTAAACCATAAAACTGATCGTTTTCTCTAATCCTCACTGAAGCCTAGCCATAAACCTAATCATTTAACCTAAATCCTAAACCCTAACTGGCCTACCCTAACTTAAACCTAAAGCTAAACCTTAAAGCTATAAACATTAAACCCTAAACTATACCACTAAACCTAAACCACAACCAGCCCAGGCTGAGCACTAAAACCCTAAGTCTGACCACTCCTAAACTAATACACCACCATAAACCTGAGCCACAAGCCAACACTGACCCAAATCCTGGGCGTGAGCTGACCACGGATGGCACTAAACCTAAAATGCTACCCCAAAACTGCCCCAGCTAACTAAACCCTATAATGGCTGACCCATAAACTAAAATTAACTGGACCAAAACCCTAAACCCTAAAACACTAAACCCTAAACCACTAAGACATTCAACCCTGACCCTAAACCATAACCTAAACTATACCCTGACCCTAAACTCCAAACCATAAACCCTAAACTCTAAATATAAACTAAACCATAAAACAATAAACCCTAAAACCTAAAACCTAAAACCTAAAATTAAAATAAATTAAATAAAACCTAAAATAAAATAAAAAAAAACCTAAATGATATAAAATAAAAAACAAACTAAAACTAAACCTAAACATAAACCTAAACATAAAATAAAATAAATAATAAATAAAACTAAATTAAAATAAAATAAATAAAACCTTAACAAAACTAAAAAAATAAAATAAACCTAAAAATAAAAAACCTATATAAAATAAATACTAAATGTGTAATAAAAATAAAATAAACATAAAATAAAAACTAAATAATAACTTATACCTAAAAAATAACCCAAAAATAAAACCTAAAAATAATTAAAGAACTAAACCTAAACCATAAATTAAAAAAAAAAAACCTAAACCTAAAATAAACAAAAGAAAATAAACATAAGCCTAAACTAAAATAAACTAAACAAAAATAAATAAAACCTAAACCCTTAATCCTAAACACAAAACCCAAAACACAAAATCGTAAACCCTAAACCCTAATCCCTGAACACCAAAACCATAAACCCAAAACCCTAAAAGTTACACATGCCCCTGATCCTAACACCCTAAACCCTAAACTAAACCACTAAACAAAAAAAACTAAAACATAAACCTAAACTAAATATAACCTAAAATAAAATAAATTAAAAAACTTAAACCTAAATAAAATAAAATAATAAAAATAAAATAAAAACCAAAATAAAACCTAAACATAAACGTAAACCTAAACCTAAACCTAAACATAAAACCAAATTAAAAATAATAATTAAATTAAAATTAAATTAAATAAAAACCTACACTAAACTAAAAACTAAAATAAACCTAAAAGTAAAACCTAAACATAAAAGAAAAATATAATCAACCTAAGATAAAAACTAAATAAAAACCTAAAGCTAAGCAATAAACTTAAAAATAAATAAAAAATACAACCTAAACCTAAAATAAATAAATAAAAACATAAACCTGGACTAAAATAAACTAAGCCAAAATAAATAAAACCTAAACCTAAACCTGAAATAAACTAAACCTAAACAAAAACCTAAACTAAATAAAACAAAATAAACAAAAAATAAATCTAAACCTAAAGATAAACCTAAAACCTAGACCTAAAAAAAGGTAAAATAAAGCTGAAACCTTAAAAAAATAAAATTAAAATAAACCTAAAAATAAAATAAAATAAAACTAAATTAGAAAAAGCGTAAACCTAAACCTAAACTTAAAAATAAACAAAATAAAAACCTAAACTAAAATAAATAAGATAAACAAAATAAAAATAAAAAATAAACCTAAACAAAAATATAAAATAAACTAAATAAACTAAATAAACCTAAACCTATCGGTTTCATCAATTAAAAAAAACCCTAAATGCTAAACCCTAAACCCTAAACCCTAAACACTAAATCCTAAACCATAAACACTAAAACTAACTTTAATCCCTAAACCCTAAGCCTACAACCCTAAACCCTAAAACCTAAAAAACCCATAACCCAAAATCCTTAACCCTAAACCCTAAACCCTAAACCTTAAGCACTAAACACTAAATCATAAACCCTAATCCATAACCCTAGCCACCACTCCACCTAATAACCTTAAAGCTGATCCTAAACTATACCACCTGGGCCTAAAACCATAATAAATCCTGACCCTAAACCACTGAGCACCCTAAACTCTGAGCCAATTTAAACTTTATGACAGCCCAGGCTACCAACCATCTAAACTAAGGCTGACACTACCTAAACCAACCTGACCCTAACCCTGAGCCTAAACCCTGGGCACCACCTAAACTTAAACCTGGGCTTTACCTGCTTCTGGGCCAAACTGAGCCATAACCCACCCTAAACCACTAAACCATAAAATGGGATGTTACCTCCACTCCTGCAACCTGGGCCCCACCCAGGCCCTAAACCCTAAACTCCATAAAATGACATTAATCCCTAAAAAATTAAAACATAAACTTGAACTAAATAACACCTAAAAATAAAATAAATAAAAAAACCAAAACCTAAATAAAAAAACCTAAACTAGAACCTAAAACTAAACCTAAGTAATCATTAAAATAAATAAAATAAAATATAAAAACTAAATTAAAAAAACCTAAACTAAACTAAAAAAATAAAATAAAACTAAAAATAAAAAACTTAAATAAAATAAAAACTAGATGCACAATAAAAATAAAATAAACCTAAAATAAAATTAAATAAAAACTAAAAAAAACTTGAACCTAAAAAATAAACCTAAAAATAAAACTTAAAAATAAATAAAAAATTAAACCCAAAGCCCTAAACTAAAAAAATCCTAAACCTAAAAAATCCTAAACCTAAAATTAACAAAATAAAATAAACAATAACCTTAAATTAAATAAACTAAACTAAAATAAATAAAACCTCAATCCTAAACCCAAAACCTAAACCCTAAAACCCTAAACCGTAAACCCTAAACCCTAAACCTTAAACCTTAAACCTAAACCCTAAACTCTAAAAACCTAAAAACCAAAATGTAAACTAAATAAAAACTAAAAATAAAATATATCAAAAAACTAAACATAAATAAAACAAAATAAAAACCTAAACTAAAATCTAAATCTAAACCTAAACCTAAACCTAAACCTAAAAATAAAATGAAATAAAAATATAAAATTAACAAAAATAGAAATAAATAAAAACCTAAACTAAACTAAAAAAATAAAATAAACCTAAAAATTAAAAACCTAAATAAAATAATTTCTAAACGTAAAATAAAAATAAAATAAACATAAAAAATTAAAATAAAAAGTAAATAAAAACCTAAACCTAAACAATAAACCATAAAAAACCTAGAATTAAATAAAAAATAAAACCTAAACCCTAAACAAAAAAAGACCAAACCTAAAACAAAAATAAAATAAACCTAACCATAAACTGAACTAAAATTATTATAACCTAAACCTAAACCAAAAATAAACTAAACCTAAACTTAAACCTACTCTAAATAAAATAAAATAAACTAGAAATAAACCTAAACCTAAACTAAAAAATAAAACCTAAAAATAAACCTAAAATAAAAAACTTAAACTTAAACCTAAAATAATGAAATAAAACCTTAACCTAAACATAAAATAAAAATAAAACATAAACCTAAAAATAAAATAAAAAATAAAAGTAAACTAAAGATAAACATAAACCCAAAATAAAAGATAAACTAAAATAAAAAATCAAAACTAAAATAAATAAACATAAAATAAATAAACTACAATAAATAAAATTAAAATTAACCACATGCACTATGCTAAATCCTAAACCCTATAAACCCCTGTGACCCTAAACTTACCATAAACCCTGACCACCCCTAACTCTCCAACCACCCTGGCCACCAAGGCTAAATCATCTGCCATAAATGCTATCTACCTGGCCTAAACCAAAAAACTCCACCACAACTGAGCCTAAACTTAACCTAAACCCTAAACCAAAGCCTGGACCCTACTCCAAGGCTGGGCCACTGACCATGACCCTAAACTAAATGCTAAAACCCTAAAACTGACCCTATACTAAATCATAAACATACAACCCTAAACCCTAAACCCTAAACCTAAACCACTGACCACTGACCACAAAACCCAACCTAAACCAACTAAATAAACCTAAAAATAAAATAAGTAAAAAAAAAAACTAAACCTAAATAAAATAAAATAAATAAAAATAAAATAAGAACATAAACTAAAATATAAACTTAAATCTAAACCTAACCCTAAAATAAAATAAAATAAAAAAATAAAAACTAAACTAAAATAAAATAAATAAAAACCTAAACTAAACAAAAAGATAAAATAAACTTAAAAGTAAAACATAAACGTAAAATAATAATAAAATCAACTTAAAATAAAAACTAAATAAAAACCTAAACCTAAGCAATAAACTTAAAATAAATAAAAAATAAAACCTAAACCTTAAACAGAAAAAAAAACCTAAACCTAAAATAAATAAATAAATACCTAAACCTAAACTAAAATAAACTAAACTAAAACAAATAAAACCTAAACCTGAAATAAAGTAAACCTAAAAATAAACCTAAACTAAATAAAATAAAATAAACTAAAAATAAGCCTAAACCTAAAAATAAACCTAAAATAAAAACCTAAAACCTAAACCTAAAAAAGTATAATAAAAACCTATACCTAAACCTAAAAATAAAAAATTAAATCTAAACCTAAAAAATAAAGTAAAAATAAAACTAAACTAAAACATAAACCTTAACCTAAACCTAAAAATAAACTAAATAAAACCTAAACTAAAATAAATAAACTAAACAAAATAAAAATAAAAATTAACCTAAAATAAAATAAATTATAAAACTTAAATCAGTTTTTTTGTTTAAAGATAGTAAACTACCCTAAACCAAATCCTAAACTAAACAAACCTAAACCCACTACTGACCCCTTGTCCCACTACCCACCCTGGGCCACTGGGCCACAGGCGCTACCTCTATGGGCTCTGATCACCATTCCCTCCACCTAACCTGGCGTTGACCTGACCTGGGCCATCCACTGGGCTTCTCTTAAACCTGACCTTAAAGGCCATCTTATGGGCCCCAATGACCTGGGCCAGGCCACAAACCCTAAACTGACCTGATCTAACCACTAAACTTACTGACCTGGGCTTAAACTCCACTAAACCTAAACCCTGAGCCATAAACAAACCTAAAACACCTCAACCCTAAACCACTAAACCTCCTAAAATCAAACCATCATAATTCCCTAAACCCAGACCCTAAACTCTTAAACCATGCACTTACTGGCCGTGGGCCCCAGGCCACTGAAAACCTAAACTAAACTAAATAAATTGAAAAGTAAAATAAATAAAACTTAAACCTAAATAAAATAAAATCCTAAACTAATCCTAAACTTAATCCAAAAGCCTGACCTAAAAATATGGTAAAATAAATAACTGAAATGAACCTAAAAATAAAACATGAAAATAAATAAAATTAAACCTTAACCCTAAACTAAAAAACCTAAACCTAAAATAAACAAAAGATAAAATACACCTAAACTCAAACAAAACTAAAATAAATAAACCCAAACCCTTAACCTTAAACCCCAAACCCTAAACCTGACTCTAAAACCTAAAAATAAAAACCTAAACTAAATAAATCCTAAAAATAAAATAAATAAAAAACCTAAACCTAAATAAAATAAAAAATAAAATAAAAAAAACCTAAACTAAAACCTAAACCTAAACCTAAAATAAAATAAAATATAAAATATAAAATTAACTAAAAAATAAAAAATAATAACCTAGTCTAAACAAAAAAAATAATACCTAAATTTAAAATAAAAATAAAATAAAATGAAAACTAAATAAAAACCTAAACCTAAATAAAAAACTTAAAAAAACATAAACCCTAAAAAAAATAAAAAAAACTAAACCTCAAAAAAACCTAAACCTAAACTAAAAGAAATAAAACCTAAATCTATACCTAATATAAACTAAACCTAAACATAAACCTAAATATATTAAAATAAAATAAACAAAAAATAAACCTAAACCTAAACTAAAAACCTAAAACTTAAACCTAAAAAAATAAATTAAAAACCTACACTTGAACCTAAAAATAAAAAATAAAGCCTAAATGTAAAAAATAAAAATTAAAATAAAACTAAACTAAAAAATTAACATAAACTTAAACCCAAACCTAAAAAATAAACTAAAATATAAATACTTAAACTAAAATAAATAAACATCAAAAAATAAAATAAACTAAATAAAAAAATAAACCTAAATAAAAATATAAAAGAAACTAAATAAACTTAATAAACATATACCTATAAGTTTACTTAATTTTTTTTAAAAAAATTCTATACCTTAAGCCCTATATGCTAAACACTAAATCCTAAACCCTAAACCCTAAACCTACACTACTACCTACAAACCTTAAAAAATCCTAACCCTAAATCCTAAACCCTAAACCCAAAAACCCTAAAACTCTAAACCTTCAACCTTAAACCACAATCTAACCATAAACCCTAAACCCCAAAAACCCTAAACTCTAAAACCTAAACACTGGATCCTAAACCCTAAACCCTAAAGCCTAAATCCTAAAAACCTAAACCTAAATTAAATAAAACATAAAAAAAATGTAAACCTAAATAAAATAAAATAAAAACTAATACTAAACTAAAGAAAATATAAAACCTAAAACTAAAAATAAAAAAAAAATAAATAAACTAAAATGAAATAAATAAAATCTTAAACTAAACTAAAAAAATAAAATGAATTTAAAAATAGAAAACCTAAATAAAATAAAAACTAAACATACAATAAAAAAAATAAACCTAAAATGAAATATAATAAAACTAAATAAAATCCTAAACCTAAACAATAAACCTAAAATAAAGGGAAAATTAAAACCTAAACCCTAAAACAAAGAAAGCCTAAACCTAAAATAAAATAAAATAAACCTAAACATAAAAAAGTAAAATAAAACCTAAACATAAAACTAAAAAATAAAAAATAAACCTAAACTAATAAATAAAATAAGAATAAAACTCAAATGAAAAATAAACCTAAACCTAAACACTACTGAAATAAACTAAAATAAAAACCTAAACTAAATAAATAAAACAAAAATAAATAAACTGAACTAAATAAAAATAAAAAAGTAAACTTAAATGATAAAGAAAGTATACTAAAACTTTAAGCAAATAAACTAAACTAAATATACTAAACAAACCTAAACCTACTAGTTTACTTAATTTAAACCCCTAAAAAACCCTAAACCATAACCCTAAACCTTAAACCCTAAAAGTATAAACCCTATAACCTTAAACCCTAAACTAAACCCTAAACCCAAAACCTAAATCTGAACCAAAAGTAACTAAATAAATTAAAAAATAAACTTAAACCATAAAGCTAATAAACTAAACCTAAAGCTAAACCCTAAGAATGGGCGGCAGGTAGGAACATCACCATCAACTAGGCTCAGTTTAGATCTGGCAGTGGAGACGAAGGTAGAGGTGGCAATTATCATAGTGAGGATGGGGGATCTGGAAATGCTGGTGGATATGGAGGTAGTGGTCGGGGTAGTGGTGGTTATGAAGGCTGGAGGAGCGATGGAGGTTACAACCATTGTGGTGGCGGAAGGAAAGATCAGGGATATAATTGTGGATCCTGCTATTTGAGAGGCTGGGGTGGTTCTGATGGGAATTGGAGAACATAAAAAATGGCCGATCCGATCTACTGCTTATGAAACTGTGTCTTTACTATAGAGATGGTTCTAGTTATCTAGGGTTCTTGATTTGCTTCATGCGTGCACATTTTTTACATATGTCGTCACTTGTGTCTTAGAAAACTTGGTCTATTACTTGGTTGACAAAATCACAAAGAAGAAATGTTGAATCATTTGTTCTGTTAAAACCCAAAACCCTAAACATAAAACCTGCCCAAACCCTAAACCTAAACCCTAAAACCTAACCACCCTAAACCCTAAATCTTAAACCCTAAAAACCCAAACCCTAAAGCCCTAACCTAAAGCCACAACCCAAAACCCAAAACCTAAACCCTAAGCCCAGCCCACAAAATCTAAACCCAAAAAAAACAAAAATAAATAAGAAAAATAAAAAAATAAAATTTTTTTTAAAAAACCCTAAAATCTAAACCCTAAACCCTAAACCCTAAACCCAAAACCCAAAATCCTAAAACTTAATTCCTTAACCCTAAACCCTAAACCCTAAATCTTAACCCTAACCTGAAATACAAAATCTAAACACAGACCCAAACTAAATAAAACATAAAAATAAAATAAATAAAGCTGAAACCAAAAGATAAAATAAAATAAAATAAAATCAAACTTAAACTAAGGCTTAAATCTAAACCTAAGCCTGGACCTAAAGAAAATAAATTAAAATAAAATAAGATAAAAGAAGCTAAACTAGACATAAAAATAAAGCTTAATAAAATAAGTAAACTGAGATAAAATAAAAAAAAAAAAGGCAAATAAAATAAAATAATAAATAAAATAAAATAAAATAAAATAAACATAAATAAAATAAAAAAAATAAAATAATTTGAGAATAAATATAATAAACTAAATAAAACCTAAACCTGGGGTTCTGAGTTTAAAAAAAAAACCACCACACTGAAAACCAAAGACCCAAACCACAAGGACTGAGCACAAACCCAAACCCTAAACCCACCCAGGCCAAATACAAAACTAGGCAAAACCACAAAACCACTAGGCCAGCCACATTAGACCATGCCTAAACCTTAAAACCCTAAAACACTAAACTAAGCCACAAATCCTGGCGTGACGTTAAACCCTAAAACCCCCTGCTACTGCCAGGCCACCAGGCCCTAAAACTGCCCTGCCACTTTGGGCCCTGAGCCAGGCCCTCAGCAGGCGCAGAGCCACCAGGCCACTGAGCCACTGAATAGCAGGCCAGGCCGCTGAGCCACAAGGCAGCAGACCCTGAGCCACTGAGCCCCTGGGCCTGGGCCGCCCGGCCATGAAGCCCTGATCTGGCCTGAATACTGAAGCCAGGCCCTGGCCCTAGGCCCTAGGCCCTGGGCCAGATACTGAGCGAGTGGTGAGGCCCCAGACCACTGAGCACAAGATGCTGGGCCTGGGCTCTACTGGGCTCTAGGCGCTGAGAGCCTGGGTGTGGGCCCCAGTGACCTGGTGAGGCCACTGGGCGTTGGGCCTGAGCCTAAGACTGGACCACTGTGCTCTGGGCTCTGGGCCATGGAGTCATAAGACATGCAGGCCACTGGACCCTGGACCTGTGGGCCACAAAGTGTGAGCTGGCTAGATAAGACCTGAGATAAGATAAATAAATACTGAGTTTACAAGAATGTAAACTTAAACCTACATAAAGATAAGATAAGATAAAGATAAAGATAAGCTATGTAAAGATAAATAAAACAAATGACTAAAGATAAAGATAAAACATAAAAATAAAACCTAAAATAGCTAAAAACTAGGTTGAAAACAAAGATAAAATAAAACTAAAGATAAAATGGATTGACTAGATAAAGATCCTACTAAATTGACACAGAATGGAAGTAAAAGATAAAACCCTAAGGCTAAAAAAACCTAAATGATAGGCATGAACCAGGATTAAAATAAAAGAAACAGAGTAAAGACAAATGAGCCTGGGCCACTGAGCGGAACCCTAACATAAAACTGACCACAAATCTGGGTTGAGCCCTGAAACTAGGGCGGACAGCCAAACTGACCACATGCCACTGAGCCCAGAGCCAGGCTGAGCCCTGAAGCCAAAGGCCACAAACTGCAACCCAGGCCACCTGGCCAGAATGAGCTACCCTGGGCCCTAGACCACAGGCTCAGATCCTGAGGCTGGCACTGAGCCCTGAGCCAGGCCCTGACCCTCTGACCTGAGCACTGAGGCCCTAAAGCACTAGGCCCAAAGAGCCCTGAGACTGAGCCACAAACCACACTGAGCCGCGCACTGGGCCGAAGACCTGCAGGCCCTGGGCCACTGGGCTCCAGGCCAGGGCAGCCCAGGCCACTGAGCCACTGGTAGATCCTGAGCCAGCTAGGCCAGCCCAGATCTTAGGCCCTGGGCCCTGGGCCACAGGCCCTGGGCTGACCCTGAGCAGCAGGCGCGGGCCACTGAGCCCCATGGCCACTGGGCTGAGTGACAGGACCCTGAGGCCGCTGAGCCACTGGATCCTGGGCCCTGGGCCTGATCTGTCCTGAATACTGGTGACACCAGGCCTGGGCCACTGAGCCATAGGCTCACAGAGGCTGAGCGCAGCTGAGCCACTGACAGTCAACTGGGCCAAGATACGCGCCTGAGGCATGGGCCCTAGGCAAGGCAGCCTGGGCACTGAGCTCCTGGGCCACTGGCCACTGGGCCTGGGCAGCACAAGACCACTGAGCCCAGGGGCCTGGAGTTGTGGGTAGAGATCGTAAGAATACGGACCACTGAGGTCCTGGGCCCTGAGGCCACCAGCCATAAGGCCTACTGACCAACTAGGACCTGCACCTAAAAATGTAAAGCTAGCTAAATGACCTAAAATAAAATAAATAAAACTTAAATCTAAATAAAATAAAACCTAAACAAACCTGAAGGCCAAAAATAAAATAAATTAAAAAATAAAATTGAACTAAATAAAATAAAGATAAATAAAACCTAAAGTGAAGCAAAAAAAATTAAATAAACATAAAATATAAAAAACATAAATAAACTAAAAACTAAACATAAAAATAAAATAAAATAAAACTAAAATAAAAGAAAATGAAAAGTAAATAAAATCCTAAACCTAAAAAAGAAACCTAAAAATAAATAGAAAATAAAACCTTAACCTTAAACTTAAAAAAAGAATGTAAACCTAAAATAAACATAAACCTAAATTAAAATAAACTTAACTAAAATAAATAAAACCTAAACCTTAAACACTAAATCCTAAATCCTAAACCTCAAACCCTAAACCCTGAACCTTAAACCATAAACTAAAAACCCTAAACCCTAAAAACCTATAAACCTAAACCTAAACTATATAAAACCTACAAATAAAATAAATAAGAAAACCTAAACTGTAAATAACATAATAATAATAATAAATAATAAAAACCTAAACTAAAACCTAAAACTATACCTAAACCCAAAGGTAAAATAAAATTAAATAAAATATAAAATTTAAACTAAATAAAACTATATAAAAACCTAAACTAAACTAAAAAAATAGAATAAACCTAAAAAAAAGTAACCTAAATGTAAAATAAAATTAAAATCAACCTAAATAAAATAAAATAAGAACAAAATAAACCTAAACCTAAAGTAAACCCAAAATAAAACCTAAAAAATAAGTAAAAATAAACCCTAAACCCTAAACTAAAAAAACCTAAACCTAAAATAAAAATAAAATAAACCTAAAGCTAAATTTAAATAAACTAAACTAAAATAAATAAAACCTGAACCTAAACCTACAAAAAACTAAACCTAAGCCCAAAGCTAAACTAAATAAAATAAAATAAATGAAAAAAAAAACCCAAACCTAAAAATAAACCTAAAATAAAAACCTAAAACCTAAGCATAAAAAAAGTAAAATAAAAACCTAAACCTAAACCTAAAAATAAAAAAATAAAACCTAAACATAAAAATATAAAATAAAACTTAAACCTAAAAATAAAATAAAAATAAAACTAAATAACAAAAATAAATGTAAACGTAAACCTAAACCAAAAAAATAAACTAAAATAAATAAACATAAAATAAATAAACTAAATTAAAAAAAAATAAACCTTAATAAACATATATAATAAACTAAATAAACTAAATAAACCTAAACCTATCAGTTCATTTAAGTTTTTTTTAAAAAAAAACCCTAAATAATATGTCCTAAACCCTAAACTCTAAAACTAACCCTAAATAGTATGCCCTAAACTTACAACCCTAGACCCTAAACCTTAAACCCTAGACCCTAAAACCAAAATTAACCCTAAACCATAAAACCTAATCATTTAACTCTAAATCCTCCCTAAGCACTGAGCCATAAAACCTAATCATTTAACCCTAAATCCTAAACCCTAACCCTAACCCTAACCCTAACCTTAAACCCTAAAGCCTAAAGCCTAAAGCCTAAAACCCAAAACATTAAACCCTAAACTAAACTAAACCCTAAACCCTAAAATAAACCAAACTAAACCAAACTAAAACCTAAACCTCCCAAATCCTAAACCTCCACACCCTAAACCCTAAACCCAAACTCTAAAACACACCTTCTCTAAATGCTAAACCACAAACCTAAAACCCCAAACAAATCCACAACTTAACCCTAAACCCTAAACCCAACCTACCATGACCATTAACCCTAAACCTAAAACCCTATAACCTACACTAAACCCTAAACACTTACCAAACCCTAAACCCTAAAACCTAAAACCCTATACCCTAAACCCTAAACCCCAAACCATAAACCCTAAACTCTAAACTATAAACCCTAAACTACAATAAACTAAAACTTAAACCTAAAATTAAAATAAATTAAATAAAACCTAAATAAAATTAAAACCTAAACCTAATATAAAACCTAAACTAAAACTAAACCTAAACATAAACCTAAACATAAAAATAAAATAATAATAAAAAAATAAATTAAAATAAAATAAACCTTAACTAAACTAAAATAAAATAAAATAAACATAAAATAAAAACCTATATAAAATAAATACTAAATATAAAGTAAAAATAAAATAAACATAAAATAAAAACTAAATAATAACCTATACCTAAAAAATAACCCAAAAATAAAACCTAAAAATAATTAAAGAACTAAACCTAAACCTAAAATAAATAAAAGAAAATAAACATAAACCTAAACTAAAATAAACTAAACTAAAATAAATAAAACTTAAACCCTTAATCCTAAACCAAAACATAAACCCAAAACCCTAAACCTGATAAAACCCTAAACCCTAAAACCCTAAACCTTAAACCCTAAACACTAAAACCCTAAACCCTAAACCCTAAAGCTACTCCCACACCTAAACCCTAAACCCTAAAACCCCAAACCCTAAACCCCAAACCCTAAACCCTAAAACCCTAAAACCTAAAACATAAACCTAAATAAATATAACCTAAAATAAAATAAATTAAAACTTAAACCTAAATAAAATAAAATAATAAAAATAAAAAAAAACCTAAAATAAAACCTAAACCTAAACCTAAACCGAAACCTAAACATAAAACCAAATTAAAAATAATAAAAATTAAATAAAATTAAAATTAAATAAAAACTTACACTAAACTAAAAACTAAAATAAACCTAAAAGTAAAACCTAAACATAAAACAAAAATAAAATCAACCTAAAATAAAACTAAATAAAACCTAAACTTAAACTTAAAAAATAAATAAAAAATACAACCTAAACCTAAAATAAATAAATAAAACATAAAACGGACTAAAATAAACTAAGCCAAAATAAATAAAACCTAAACCTAAACCTGAAATAAACTAAACCTAAATAAAAACCTAAACTAAATAAAATAAAATAAATAAAAAATAAACCTAAACCTAAAGATAAACCTAAAACCTAGACCTAAAAAAGGTAAAATAAAAGCCTAAGCCTAAACCTTAAAAAATAAAATTAAAAATGAACCTAAAAAATAAAATAAAAATAAAACTAAACTAGAAAAATAAACGTAAACCTAAACCTAAACTTAAAAAATAAACTAAAATAAAAAACCTAAACTAAAATAAATAAGCTAAATAAAATAAAAATAAAAAAAACCTAAACAAAATTATAAAATAAACTAAATAAACTAAATAAACCTAAACCTACCGGTTTCATCAATTAAACACTAAAGCTTAAAATCCTAAACCCTAAACAAGAAATCCTAAACCATAAACAATAAAACTAACTTTAATCCCTAAACCCTAAGCCTACAACCCTAAACCCTAAAACCTAAAAAACCCATAACCGAAAACCCTAAACCCTAAACCCTAAACACTAAACACTAAATCATAAACCTAATCACCCACCTAACTAACCTAACAACCCAGGCCAATCCTATAAACCTTAAACCCACCATAAATAAATCCTCCTAAACCCTAAACACTAAAACCACACCCTAAAAACCATCTTAAACTTTGCTAACCCTAAATCCAAGCCTAAACCCAAACCTCTAAACCTAAACCCACCAACCTGACCCTAAATCCTGACCCTCTAAACCTTCCTAAACTGATTTGTAAACTTAATTTCTCCTCCACCACCATAAAATCCTCCCCTAAACTCTAAACCTCCATCCTATATTACCAACATTTAAAAACAACTAAACCCCCCACCCTAAACCCTAAACTAAAATCTTAAAAACCAAATCTCTAAACTAAAACCTAAACTAAATAACACCTAAAATAAAATAAATAAAAACCAAACCTAAATAAAACCTAAACTAAAACTTAAACTAAACCTAATCATAAAAAATAAAATAAAATAAAATAAAACTAAATTTAAAAAACCTAAACTAAACTAAAAATATAAAATAAAACTAAAAATAATAAACTTAAATAAAATAAAAATTAGATGCACAATAAAAATAAAATAAACCTAAAATAAAATAAAATAAAAACTAAAAAAACCTGAACCTAAAAAATAAACCTAAAAATAAAACTTAAAAATAAATAAAAAATTAAACCTAAAGCCCTAAACTAAAAAAAACCTAAACCTAAAATTAACAAAATAAAATAAATAATAACCTTAAATTAAATAAACTAAACTAAAATAAATAAAACCTAAATCCTAAACCCAAAACCTAAACCTTAAAACCTAAAACCCTAAACTCTAAACCCTAAACCTTAAACCTAAACCCTAAACTCTAAAAACCTAAAAACCAAAATGTAAACTAAATAAAAACTAAAAATAAAATATATCAAAAAACTAAACCTAAATAAAACAAAATAAAAACCTAAACTAAAATCTAAATCTAAACCTGAACCTAAACCTATTCCTAAATATAAAATGAAATAGAAAAATATAAAATTAACAAAATAAAATAAATAAAAACTTAAAGTAAACTAAAAAAAATAAAATAAACCTAAAATAAAACCTAAATAAAATAATATCTAAACGTAAAATAAAAAATAAAATAAACATAAAACTTAAAAAAAAAAAAATAAATAAAACCTAAACTAAACAATAAACCATAAAAACCTAAAATTAAATAAAATAAAACCTAAACCCTAAACAAAACAAACCTAAAATAAAAATAAAATAAACCTAACCATAAACTAAACTAAAATTATTAAAACCTAAAACTAAACCAAAAATAAACTAAACCTAAACGTAAACCTACACTAAATAAAATAAAATAAACTAGAAATAAACCTAAACCTAAACTAAAAAATAAAACCTAAAAATAAACTTAAAATAAAAAACTAAAACTTAAACCTAAAATAATGAAATAAAAACCTAAACCTAAACCTAAAAATAAAAAATAAAACATAAACCTAAAAAATAAAATATAAATAAAAGTAAACTAAAAAATAAACATAAACCTAAACCCAAACCTAAAAGATAAACTTAAATAAAAAAAATTAAAACTAAAATAAATAAACATAAAATAAATAAACTACAGTAAATAAAAATTAAAATACTAAACCCTAAACCCTATGCCTTAAATACTAAATCCTAAACCCTAAATCCTAAACCCTAAACATGCAACCCTAAACTTACAATAAAATTAACTCTAACTCTAAACCCTAAACCTAAACCCTAAACACCACTAAAGCAAATCTGGACCATAAATGCCCACTCCCTAAATGCTAACCAAAACCCTAAACCCTAAACCTAACTAGGCCAACCCTAAACCTAACCCAAACCTAAAGCTAAACCACTAAACCCTAAATCTAAAACCCTAAAACCCTAAACCTAAATCCTAAACCCTAAACCATAAACATGCAACCCTAAACCCAAACCCTAAACTGACCCTAAACCCACCTAAACTTGAATAAACCCTAAACCCTAAACCCTAAAAACCTTAAAACCTAAACCTACAAAATAAAACCTAAAAATAAAATAAGTAAAAAAAACCTAACCTAAATAAAATAAAATAAATAAATAAAATAAAAATAAACTAAAACATAAACTTAAATCTAAACCTAACCTAAAATAAAATAAATAAAAAATAAAAACTAAACTAAAACAAAATAAATAAAACCTAAACTAAACTAAAAGATAAAATAAACTTAAAAGGAAAACATAAACATAAAATAATAATAAAATCAAATTAAAATAAAAAATAAATAAAAACCTAAACCTAAGCAATAAACCTAAAATAAAAAAATAAAATAAACCTAAAAAAAAAAACAAACCTAAACCTAAAATAAATAAATAAATACCTAAACCTAAACTAAAACTAAACTAAAATAAATAAAACCTAAATCATAAAGTAAACCAAAATAAACCTAAACTAAATAAAATAAAATAAACTAAATAAGCCTAAACCTAAAAAATAAACCTAAAATAAAACCTAAAACCTAAACCTAAAAAAAAATAAAACCTATACCTAAACCTAAAAATAAAAAACCTAAACCTAAAAATAAAATAAAGTAAAATAAACTAAACTAAACATAAACCTTCCTAAACCTAAAAAAATAAACTAAATAAAACCTAAACTAATAAAATAAAATAAATAAACTAAACAAAATAAAAATAAAAAATAAACCTAAAAAAAAACCTAAACCTATCAGTTTCTTTATTTAAAAAAAAACCCTAAACCCTAAACACTTATCCTAAACCCTAAAACCAAAATCCTAAACCCTGCTACTACCTAACCCTACCCACCTTAAACTAAACCCCCCAAACACTAAACACTAAACAGAACTCTAATCAGCCTTAAACCCTAAACCCTAACCCTGTTAACCCTAAACCCTAAACCCTACCATGACTTAAACCAAACCTAAAACTCCAACTGAACTCTCCTAACCTAACTGACTAAACCCTAAACCACCAACCCTAAACTAAAACCAACCTCAAACTTAAACCCTAAACCCTACCACGTCCCTCCCTCCCTAAACCATCCTAAACCTAAAATTTAAACCCTCTAACCTCCAAACCCTAAACTCCAAACCATACATATAACCATAAACCCTAAACCCAACCCAACTCTAAACCTTAAACCCTAAACCATACACTGGCATAAACCTTAAACCCAAAGCTTAAACCTAAACCTAAACTAAATAAACAAAAGTAAAATAAATAAAAACTTAAACCTAAATAAAATAAAACCTAAACTAAATCCTAAACTTAATCCAAAATCTAAACCTAAAATATAATAAAATAAAACCCTAAAAATGAACCTAAAATAAAACATGAAAATAAATAAAATTAAACCTTAACCCTAAACTAAAAAAAACCTAAACATAAAATAAAATATAAACATACACCTAAACTCAAACAAACTAAACTAAAATAAATAAAAAAACCCTTAAAAACCCTAAACCCTAAACCTAAACTCTAAAACCTAAAACAAAACCTAAACTAAATACCTAAAATAAAATAAATAAAAAAAAACCTAAAATAAAATAAAAATAAAATAAAAAACCTAAACTAAAAAACCTAAACCTAAAATAAAATAAAATATAAAATATAAAATTAACTAAAAAATAAAAAATAATAACCTAGACTAAACAAAAAGATAATACCTAAATGTAAAATAAAAATAAAATAAAATGAAAACTAAATAAAAACCTAAAATAAAAAATATAAAAAAACCTAAACCTTAAAGAAAATAAAAAAAACTAAACCTAAAAAAAAACCTAAACATAAACTAAAAAAATAAAACCTAAATCTAAACCTAATATAAACTAAACCTAAACATAAACCTAAATATATTAAAATAAAATAAACTAAAAATAAACCTAAACATAAACTAAAAACCTAAAACTTAAACCTAAAAAAATAAATTAAAAACCTACATCAACCTAAAAAATAAAAATAAAGCCTAAATGTAAAAATAAAATAAAATAAAACTAAACTAAAAAAATTAACATAAAATTAAATCAAACCTAAAATAAACTAAAATAAAAATACTTAAACTAAAATAAATAAACATCAAAAAATAAAATAAACTAAATAAAAAAATAAACCCAAATAAAAATATAAAAGAAACTAAATAAACATAATAAACATAAACGTATAAGTTTACTTAATTTTTTTTTAAAAACTCTATCTTAAGCCCTATATGCTAAATCCTAAACCCTAAACCCTAAACCTAAACCCTAAACCACCTAAACCCACCCCAACCTAACCCTAACCTAAATCCTAAACCTAAACCCCAAAACCCTCTAAACTCCCTCAACCCACCCTAATCTAACCATAAACCCTAACTAACCCCAAACCCTAAACCCTAAAACTTAAACATTGGATCCTAAACCCAAACTAAATCCTAAAACCTAAACCTAAACTAAATAAACATAAAATAAAATAAATAAAAAACATAAATCTAAATAAAATAAAATAAAATAAAATAAATACTAAATTAAAGAAAATATAAAACCTAAAACTAAAAATAAAATTAAAAAAATAAATTAAAATGAAATAAATAAAAACTTAAACTAAACTTAAAAAATAAAATGAATTTAAAAATAGAAAAACTAAATAAAATAAAAACTAAATGTACAATTAAAATAAAATAAACCTAGAATGAAATATAATAAAAACTAAATAAAATCCTAACCCTAAAAAAATAAACCTAAAACTAAAGGAAAATTAAAACCTAAACCTTAAATAAAAAAGCCTAAACCTAAAATAAAAATAAAATAAACCTAAACATAAAAAAGTATAATAAAAACCTAAAAATAAAAAATAAAACCTAAACCTAATAAATAAAATAAGAATAAAACTCAAATGAAAAAAAAAACCTAAACATAAACCTATACCTAAGAAATAAACTAAAATAAAAAACCTAAACTAAATAAATAAAATAAAAATAAATAAATTAAACTAAATAAAAATAAAAAAATAAACTTAAATGAAAAAGAAAGTATACTAAAATTTTAAATAAATAAACTAAACTAAATATACTAAATAAACCTAAACCTACCAGTTTACTTAATTTAAACCCATAAAAAACCCTAAGACCTAAACCCTAAACCATAACCCTAAACCTTAGACCCTAAAAGTGTAAACCCTATAACCTTAAACCCTAAAATAAACCCTAAACCCTAAACCCTAAACCCCAAAACCTAAATCTGAACATAAAGTAACTAAATAAATTAAAAAATAAACCTAAACCATAAAGCCTAATAAACCTAAACCTAAAGCTAAACCCTAAGAATGGGCAGAACCTTGACAGTAGGAACATCACCATCAACCAGGCTCAGTTTAGATCTGGCAGTGGAGGCGAAGGCAGAGGTGGCGATTATCATAGTGATGATGGGGGATCTGGAAGTGCTGGTGGATATGGAGGTAGTGGTCGGGGCAGTGGTGGTTATGAAGGCGGGAGGAGCGATGGAGGTTACAACCATTGTGGTGGCAGAAGGAAAGATCAGGGATATGATTATGGATCCTACTATTTGAGAGGCTGGGGTGGTTCTGATGGGAATTGGAGAACCTAAAGAACGGCTGATCCGATCTACTGCTTATGAAACTGTGTCTTTACTATAGAGATGGTTCTAGCCATCTAGGGTTCTTGATTTGCTTCATGCGTGCACATTTTTTACATATGTCATCACTTATGTCTTAGAAAACTTGGTCTATTACTTGGTTGACGAAATCACAAAGAAGAAATGTTGAATCTGAATTTGTTCTCTGTTAAAAAAAACCCTAAACCCTAAAACCCTAGACCCTAAAACCTTAAACCCTAAACCTTAAACCCTAAAACCCTAAAACCCTAAACCCTAAACCCTAAGCCCTAAACCCTAAAATCTAAACCCAAAAAATAAAAAAAAAATAAAAGTAAAAAAAATAAAAAAAAAATAAAAAACACTAAAATCTAAACCCTAAACCCTAAACCCAAAACCCAAAACCTAAAATCCTAAACCCTAAACCCTAAACCCTAAACTAACCCTAAGCCCTAAAAATATAAAAACATAAACCCAAATTAAATAAAACCTAAAAATAAAATAAATAAATAGCCTAAACCAAAATAAAATAAAAAATTAAAATAAAATCAAAACATAAACTAAAGCCTAAATCTAAACCTGAACCTAAACCTAAACCTAAACCTAAAAAGAAAATAAAATAAAATGAAAAACTAAAATAAAATAAAATAAATAAAAAGCTAAACTAGACAAAAATAAGAAAACTCAATAAAATAAAAAACTAAACCTAGAATAAAAATAAAAAAACCTAAAATAAAATAAAATAAAAATAAATAAATAAAAAAATAAAAATAAACATAAATAAAAATAAAAAATAAAATAATCTTAAATAAATAAATAATGAACTAAATAAACCTAGACCTACGAGTTTATAGAATTTAAAAAAAAAATCCTAACCCTAAACCCTAAACTCCAAACCCTAAATCTATAACCCTAAACCCTAAACCGTAAACCCTAAAACCCTAAACCCTAAACCCTAAACCCTAAAACCTAAACCCTAAAACACTAAACCCTAAACCTAAACCACAAACTCTAAACCCTAAAAAAACCTAAACCCAACCTAAAAATAATATAAAAATAAAAAACTAACTAATAAAATTAATAATAACCTAAACTAAAATAAAATCAAATAAATCTAAATAAAACATAAATAAAATTAAATCTTAACATAAAATAAAAATAAAAAACTTAAAATAAAAGCTAAATAAAAAATTAAACCTAAAAGATAAACCTAAAAATAAAACACAAAAAATAATAAAAAATAAAACCATAACCATAAACTTAAAAAAAAAAACCTAAACCTAAAATAAACAAACTAAAATAAACCTAAACTTAATCTAAAATAAACTAAATTTTAAAAATAAAACATGAACATAAACCTAAAATAAACTAAACCTAAACTCTAAAATAAAATAAAATAAAATAAAAAAAACCTTAACCTAAATTAAAAATAAAACCCAAAATAAACCTAAAATAAAAACTAAAAACCTAAACCTAAAAAAAAACCTAAACCTAAGAATAAAAAATAAAACCTAAACCTAAAAGATAAAATAAAAATAAAACCAAACTAAAAAAATAAGCATAAACCTAAAATAACAAACTAAACTAAATAAAAAATAAAGATAAATAAAATGAAAAAAATAAAATAAACTAAAATAAATAAAAATAACCTAAATAAACCTAAACCTACCAGTTTTCTTAATTTTAGAAATAAAACTCTAAGCCCTAAACCCTAAACCTAACCCAATGTAACTAAATAAATTAAAAAATAATCACCATTAAACATAAACCTAAACTTAAACCCTAAGAATAGGCAGAACCTTGACGGCCGAAACATCACCATTAACTAGGATCAATCCAGATCCGGTGGTGGAGGCGAAGGTGGAGGCGATTATCGCAGTGGTGTTGGGGGATCTGGAGGTGTTGGTGGATATGGAGGTCGCGGTCAGGGTAGTGGTGGTTATGGAGGTAGGAGGAATGATGGAGGTTACAACCTTGGTGGTGGCTGCGGGGAGAGATCGAGGATATGATGGTGGATCCCACGAGATGAGGTGGTTGTGATGGGGCTGGAGAAATTGATGACATCGATTATCTGCTCATACTCTACTCATGCATGCTCATTTTTATCTATGTCATCGCTATCTTCAAAACTTGGTGTGTTACTTGGTTGATAAAATCAAAAGAAGAAATGTTGAATCTAAATTTGTTCTCTATTAAAACCAAAACTAAACCCTAAACCTAAAACCTAAATCCTAAACCCTAAACCATAAAACCAAACCTAAACCCTAAACCAAAACCTAAAACCCAAAAACCCTAAACCATAAAACTAAATTAAACCCTAATCACAACCCTAAACCCTAAACCTTAAACCAAAACCCTAAATCATAAACCCTAAAAAACCCACTAAACCCAAAACACACTAAAACCCTAAACTAACCCTAAACCCTAAACCCTAAACCTAAAAACCCTAAACCCTAAAGCCTAAACCCTAAACTTTAAATGTTAAACCCTAAACTAACACTAAACACTAAGCTAACCCTAAAACTTAAAACCCTAAACTAAACCTAAACCATGATGCCTAAACCCTAAACTTCCCTAAACCTAAACCCTAAACATACCCTAAACCTAAAACCTAAACCAAAAGCCTAAAGCCTAAACCCTAAACCCTAAACCCTAAACCCTAAAAACCTAAAAACCTAAATCTAAACTAAATAAAACCTAAAAATAAAATAAATAAAAAACTTAAACCTAAACCTAAAAATAAAATAGAATAAACTTTAAAAATATTAAATTAAAATAAATAAAAACTTAAACTAAATTTAAAAAATAAAATAAACCTAAGAATAAAAAACCTAAATAAAATAAAAACTAAACTTAAAATAAAAATAAAATAAACCTAAATAAAATAAAATAAAACTAAATAAAATTTAAACTAAAATAAACTTAAAAATAAAACCTAAAAATAAATAAAAATTAAAATCTAAACCCTAAACTAAGAAAAACCTAGAAAAAAAAATAAACAAAATAAATAAACTTAAACCTAAACAAAATAAACTAAACTAAAATAAATAAAACCTAAACCTAAACCATAAAATAAACTAAACCTAAACCCTAAACTAAATAAAATAAAATAAATTAAAATAAACATAAAGTAAAAAATAAAATCTAAAAATAAACCTAAAACCTAAAATAAATGAAACCTGAAAATAAAATAAATAAATAAACTTAAACCAAAATAAAAAAATAAAATTAAATTAAAACATGAACCACAACCTAAACCTAAACCTAAACCCAAAAAGAAAATAAAATAAAAAATAAAAACTAAACTAAAATAAAATAACTAAAAACATAAACTAATCTAAAAAATAAAAAACCTAAATAAAATGAAAACAAATCCTAATATTAAAATGAAATAAAGCTAAAAAAAAATAAAATAAAAACTAAATAAAAACCTAAACCTAAAAAGTAAAACATAAACCCTAAACTAAAAAAATAAAAACTAAACTAAATGAAAAAGAAAATATACCTAAACCTAAACTAAAATGAACTAAACTAAAATAAATAAAACCTAAACCTAAACCTAAAATAAATTAAACCTAAACATAAACCTAAACTATGTAAAATAAAATAAATTAAAAATAAACCTAAACCTAAACTAAAAAATTAAATCAAAAATTAAACCTAAAATAAAAACATAATAAACCTAAAAATAAAAAAAATCTAAACCTAAACCTAAAAGTTAAAATAAAATCCAAACCTAAAAAATAAAGTAAAAATAAAACTAAAGTAAAAAATAAACATAAACCTAAACCTAAACCTAAAAATAAACTAAAATAAAAAACTAAGATAAATTAAATAAACCTAAATTAAATAAATAAAATTAAATAAAAGAAAAGCCAAATTCAAAATAAAAAATAAGATAAACTAAAATAAATAAAAAAATAAATTAAATAAACCAACTACATGTTTATTTAATTAAAAACCCTAACCCTAAACCCTAAACCCTAAAACTAACCTGAAAACAAAACCCTAAACCCTAAATCTAACATACCTAAACCTACTAACTAAACCTAAACCCTAAACCTAAACCTTAACTCTTCCCAAATAAATAAATAAAAAAATAAAAACTTCTAAATCCTAAACCTAAAAACCTACACTTCAACCCTAAACCCAACCCTAAACCCTAAACCAAACCCAAACCCCAAACCTAAAACCTATAACCCTAAACCTAAACCCTAAACATCAAACCATACCCTAAACCCTAAACCTAAAACCTAAAAAAAAAACTAAACTAAACTAAATAAAACTAAATATAATAATAAATAAAACTTAAACCTAAATAAAATATAAAATAAAATAAAATAAAACCTAAACTAAAACCTAAACCTGGACTAAACCTAAACCTAAACTTAATATAAAATAAAATAAAACTAAAACTAAATTAAAATAAAATAAATAAAACCTAAATTAAACTAAACTAAAAATATAAAAGAATAAAATAAAACTAAATGTTAGATACAAATAAAATAATCCAAAATAAAATAAAAAACTAATGTAAGATATAACTAAAGTAAACCTAAACCTAAAAAAAAATAAAATAAAATAACCTAAAACCTAAACTAAACAAATAAAATAAAAACCTAAAAAATAAAAAAAATAAAAAAAAAATAAAATGTAAATTAGAATAAATAAACCTAAAATAAATAAACTAAACTAAATAAAAAAATAAAGTTAAATAAAAATAAAAAATAAAATAAACTAAAATAAATAAAAAATAAACTAAATAAACTTAAACCTATCAATTTTCTTAATTTTTTAAATAAAACCTAAACCCTAAGCCACAAACCCTAAACCTTATATCCCAAAACCCTAAACCCTAAACCTTAAAACTAACCTAAAAAACCCTAAATAACCCTAAACCAAACTAACCCTAAACCCTAAAAAATAAAAAAATATAAAAAAAAAAACCCTAAACCTAAAACCCAAAACCATAAACCCAAAACCTAAACCCTAATCCTGACCTAAAACCCACAAAAACCCTAACCCTAAAAAGCTTAAACCTAAACTAATTAAATAAAACCAAAAATAAAATAAATAAAAAACCTAAACCAAAAAAAATAAAAATAAAATAAAATAAAAACATAAACATAAACCTAAATCTGAAAAAGAAAAAAAAAACTAAACTAAAATAAAATAAAAAAACCTAAACTAAACTAAAATAAAACTTAAATAAAATAAAACTAAAACTAAAATAAAATAAAATAAACCTAAAATAAAAAATAAAAAAAAAACCTAAAATAAAACCTAAAATAAATAATTAAACCTAAACCCTAAAATAAAAAAAACCTTAACCTAAAAAAAAAACCTAAAAATAAACCTAAACTAAAATAAACATAACATAAACCTAACCTAAATAAAACCTAAAATAAAAAACTAAAACCTAGAGAAAAATAAAACCTAAACCTAAATAAAATAATAAAAACCTAAACCTAAAAATAAAAATAAAACTAAACTAAAAATAAACCTAAAAATAAACTAAAATAAAAACTCATTAAAATAAATAAACCTAAAATAAATAAACTAAATAAAAAATAAAAAAAATAAACCTAAAAAATCAAAAGTAAAATAAACTAAAATAAATAAAAATAAACTAATTAAACTTAATAAACCTAAACCTAGTAGTTTACTTAATTTAAAAAAACCATAAACCCAAAATCCTAAACCCAAAAACCCAAAACCCTAAACACTAAACCTACAACCCTAAACCAAGAAACCCTAAGCCCTAACCCTAAACCCTAAACCCTAAAAGCGTAAACCCTAAAACCCAAAACCATAAACCCAAAACCCTAAACCCTAAACCCTAACCCAAAACCCTAAACCCCAAACCCTAAACCTATACCAAGTAAAAAAGTAAACAAACCATAAAACCTAATAAACCTAAAAAACCCTAAGAATGGTGAACCTTGGCGGTAGGAATATCACCAACTAGGCTCAATCTAGATCTAGGTGTGGGCGGCGGATGTGGTGATTATCACAGTGGTGGTGGGGGATCTAGAGTTTCTGGTGGATATGGAGGTGGTGGTCGGAGCAATGGTGGTTATGGAAGCAAGAGGAATGATGAAGGTTACAGTCGTGGTGGTGGTGGAGGGAGAGATTAGGGATATGATGGTGGATTCTGCTACTCGAGAGGTCGGGGTTGTTCTGATGGGAACGGGCAAGAATGGTCAATTCAATTTCTTATGTAACTATGTCTTTACATACAATCGATTCTAATTACCTAGGGTTTTTTATTTTCGCTATCAGTGCTCCTTTTTTATCTATGTCATCCCTTGTGTCTTATAAAACTTGGTGTGTTACTTGGTTGATCAAATCGAAAAGAAGAAATGTCGAATCTAAATTTGTTCTTTGTTAAAAAAACCAAAAACTTAAAACCCTAAACTAAAACCTGAATCCTAAACCTAAAATGAAAATGCCAAACCCTAAAACCCCTAAACCCCAAACCCTAAATTGTAAATCTTAAAACCCTAAACCCTAAACCTTAAACCATAAATCTTAAACCTTAAACCCAATCATAAACCAAAAAAAAAAAGAAAACCCTAAAATAAACCCAAACCAAACCTTAAACCTAATCTTAAACCTAAACCCTAAACCTTAAACCCCAAACCTTAAAACCTATACTAATCTTAGACCCTAAACCCTATATCCTAAACTATAAAGAGCTAAAAACTTGAACCTAAAACTAAATAAAACCTAAAAATAAAATAAATAAAAACCAAAACCAAAATAAAATAAAAATATAATAAAATAAAACATAAACTAAAACCTAAACCTAAACCTAAACATAAAAGAAAATAAAATAAAATAAAACTAAATTAAGTTAAAATAAATAAAACCTAAACTAAACTAAAGAATCAAAACTCAAATAAAATAAAACTAAACCTAAAATAAAATTAAAATAAACCTAAATTAAAATAAAATAAAACTAAATAAAACCTAAACCTAAAAAATAAACTTAAAATAAAAAAAAATAAATAAATAAATAAATCCTAAACCCTAAACTAAAAAAAAACTAAACTTAAAATAAAAATAAAATAAACATAAACCTAAACTAAAAAAATTAACCCTAAAATAAAATCCGAAAATGTAAACCTAAAAAAAAATAAAATAAAAACCTAAACTTGAACCTAAGAATAAAAAATAAAACCTAACCCTGAAAAATAAAATAAAAAAACTAAACTAAAAAATAAAACTATACTAAAACAATAAACTAAAATAAAAAACCTAAAATAAAATAAATAAATCTAAAATAACTAAACTAAAGTAAATAAAAATGAAAAAAACCTAAATAAATATAAAAATAAAATAAACCTAAACCTAAACTAAATACATAATAAAAATAAAATTAATAAAAGAACATAAACCTAAATAAAATAAAATAAATAAAATAAAATAAAACCTAAACCTAAACAAACTTAAACCTAAAGAAAAATATAATAAAATAAAATAAAAACAAAACTAAATTAAAATAAAATAAATAAAAACCTAAACTAAATGAAAAATAAAATAAACTTAAAAATAAGAAACCTAAAAAAAATAAAACCTAAACGTAAAATAAAATAAATAAAATTAAAAAAAAACTAAATAAAAACCTAAACCTAAAAAATAAAATCTAAAATAAATAAAAATTAAAACTAACCTAAACTAAAAACAAAAACTGAACTTAAAATAAACAAAATAAAATAAACTAAATAAACTAAAATAAATAAAACCTAAAATAAACTAAATAAAAAAAATAAAATAATAACTATATGAAAATCAAAATAAAATAAACTTAAAATAAAATAAAATAAAACTAAATAAAACCTAAACTTAAAAATAAAACTTTAAATAAAAATAAATAAAACATAAACCATAAACTAAAAAAACCTAAACCTAAAATAAAATAAAATAAATAAAATAAAATAAATAAACTAAAATAAATAAAATTCTAAACCTAAACTAAAATAAAATAAAATATAATAAAAATAAACCTAAATCTAAACAAAACAATAAATAAAATAAACCTAAAATAAAACCTAAAACCTAAACCTAAACTTAAAAATATAAAATAAAACTAAACAAAAAAAAATAAAAATAAAACCAACTAAAATAAACCTAAATAAACCTAAACTAAAAAATAAACTAAAATAAACCTAAAATAAAATAAATAAAAAAAATATAAATTTAAAACAAAAAAAATAAAATATAAAATAAATAAAAAAATAATAAATAAATAAAATTTAATTTAAAAAATAAACCTTAAACCCAAAACCAAACCTAAATAAACCTATAAATAAACCCTAAACTAAACTAAATAACCTAAAAAACCCTAAAAACTACCTAAACCCTAAAAATAAATAAAAAAACCTAAACCTAAAATAAAATATTTAAAAAACCTAAAACCTAAATAAAATAAAAATAAAATAAAATAAATTTATACATAAACCTAAACCTAAAAAATAAAAAAAAAAATAAACTATATAAAATAAAATAAACTAAAAAAAATAAACATAAACTAACCTTAAAATAAACTAAAAAAATCTAAACTAAAATAAATAAACATAAAATAAAATAAACTAAAATAAAATAAAAATAATCCTAAATATAAATAAAATAAAATAAACAAAATATAACTAAATAAACCTAAACCAACCAGTTTACTTAATTTAAAAAAAAAAACCTTAAACCATAAATCCTAAACCCTAAACCTTAAACCCTAAAGACTAAACCCTAAACCTACAACCCTAAACATACAATCCTAAACCCTAAACCCTAAACCATAACCCTAAGCCCTCAACCCTATAACCTTAAACCCTAAACACTAAAATAAACCTAAACCATAAAACCTAATAAACCTAAACCCTAAAATTAAAATGGAACCGATGGCGGGAACATCACCAAGCTCGCCTACATTTGGCGATGGAGGCAAAGGCGTGGCGGCTATCGTAGTGGTGGTGGATCACGGAGGTGGTGTTGGGGTAGTGGTGGTCATGGAGGCGAAGGACGATGGAGGTTACGACCATGGTGGTGGCGAAGGGAGAGGTCGAGATATGATGGTGGATCCCACTACCGAGATGCCGGTGGTTTGATGGGAGCGAGAAAGCGACATCCGATCTGCGCTTATGGAACTGTCTTTCTAGATATAATTCTAGCTTTAGGTTTTCTTATGTCATCATTTTGTGTGTCTTAAAAAAACTTGGTGTGTTACTTGGTTGATTAAATCAAAAAGAAGAAATGTTGAATATGAATTTCTTCTCTATTAAAATAAAAAATAAAAACCCTAAACCCTAAACCCTAAACCATAAATCATAAAGCCCTAAACTCTAAACCTTAAACCTTAAAACCTAAACCCTAAACCCTAAACCCTAAACCCTAAACTCTAAACCTTAAACCCTAAGAATAAAAATCCTAGATAAAATAAATTCTAAATGTAAAATAAAAATTAAATAAATGTAAAATAAACATAAAATAAAATAAAATAAAAATTAAACAAAAACCTAAACCTAAAAAATAAACCTAAAAAAACCCTAAACATAAATAAAATAAAATAAAAAAAAAAAAAAAAACTTAAACCTAAACTAAAATAAACTACACTAAAATAAATAAAGCCAAAACAAAACCCTAAAATAAACTAAACCTAAATCGTAAACTAGATAAAATAAAATAAACTAAAAATAAACCTAAACGTAAACTAAATAAAAATTAAAACTAAAATAAATAAAAAACCTAAACCTAAATAAAATAAAAAAAAAGTAAAATAAAAACATAAACTACAACCTAAACCTACACCTAAACCCAAAAAAGAAAAATAAAATAAAATAATAATATAAAATAAAAATAAAATAAATAAAAACCTAAACTAAAATAAAAAAAAATAAAACCTAAATAAAATAAAAACTAAACCTAAAATAAAAATGAAAAAACCCAAAATAAAATAAAATAAAAATTAAATAAAAACCTAAAAATGAAAAATAAAACCTAAAATAAATAAAAAATAAAACCTAAACCCTAAACTAAAAGAAAAAAGCTAAACCTAAAATAGAAATAAAATAAACTAAACCTAATTAAAATAAACTAAACTAAAATAAATAAACCTAAACCTAAACTAAACTAATCCTAAACCTAAACCTATACTAAATAAAATAAATAAACCTAAAATAAACCTAAACATAAACTAAAAAATAAAACCTAAAAATAAACCTAAAATAAAAACTTAAAAACTAATCCTAATATAATAAAATAAACCCTAAACATAAAATAAAAATAAAACCTAAACCTAAAAATAAAATAAAAATAAAACTAAAAAAAAATAAACATAAACCTCAAAAATTAACTAAAATAAAAAACCTAAAATAAAATAAATAAACCTAAATTAAATAAACTAAACTAATTATAAATAAAAATAAACTAAAATAAATAAAAAATAAACTAAATAAACTTAAACCTTAGAGTTTCCTTAATTTTAGAAAATAAGAAAAATTAAAATAATAAAAAACCCTACCTCTAAACCCTAAATCGTAAAACTAACCCTAAACTTACAACCCTAAACCTTAAAAACTATAACTAACACTAAACCATAAGCCCTAATCCTTTCCCTAAACCTCAACAAACCCTAAACCCTAAACTATAAACTAACCAGAATCTTAAATCTAAACCCTAAACTAAATAAAAAAAAAATAAATAAATAAATATAAAACCCTACAACCCTAAACAAAAACCCTAAAATTCTTAACCTACAACCCTAAACCCTAAAATTCTACCCTAATCCTAAACCCTAAACCTAAACTCTAAACTAAACCTAAACCCTAAACCTAAACCCTAAAAAACCCTAAACCATAAACCTAAACCTTAAACCCTAAACCCAAACCCTTAAAACTTAAGTCTAAACTTAATAACCTAAAAAATAATAAAATAAATAAACCTAAACTAAATAAAATATAAAAAATTATATTAAATAAAACCTAAACTAAAACCTAAACCTAAATGTCAATCTAAACATAACCTAAACCTAAAAAATAAAATAAAAAAATAAAAACTAAATTAAAAATACATCAATAAAAACCTTAACTAAACTAAAAAAAATAAAATAAACCTAAAAAAAAAAAAACCTAAATATAATAAAAAAATAAAATGTAGATAAATAAAATAAAATAAAATAAAACTAAATAAAACCTAAACCTAAAAAATAAACCAAAAATAAAACCAAATAAATAAATAATAAAACTAAAATAAATAAAAAAAATATAAACATATAATAAATAAAATAAAACCTAAACCTAAACTAAAATAAACTAAACTAAATAAATAAATAAACTTAAACTTAAGTTAAACTAAACCTAAACCCAAAACTAAATAAAATAAAATAAACTAAAAATAAACCTAAACCTAAACTAAAAATAAAACCTAAAATAAACCTAAAATAAAAACCTAAAACCTAAACCTAAAAAATAAAATAAAACCTAAACCTAAACCTAAAATAAAATAATAAACCTAAAAAAACTAAACTATAAAATAAACATAAACTTAAACCTAAACCTAAAAAATAAACTAAAATAAACAAAATAAATTAAAATAAATAAACTAAATAAAATAAAATTAACTAAAATAAAATAAAAATAAAATAAATGAAAATAAATAAATAAAAGCTAAATAAACTAAACCTATTTTTCTTAATTTAAAAAAACCCTAAACCTTAAACCCTAAACCCTAAACCCTAAACAAACCCAAACCTACCCAAACCATAAACTAACTAACTAAACCCTAAACCCTAAATAAATAAAAAAAATAAATAAAAACCCTAACCTAAACCCAACCTCTAACCTATAAAACTTGAAACCCTAAACCCCAATCTAAAACTCAAACCCCAAAACCCTAAAACTGACCAAACCCCCAAAACCCTAAACCCTAAAACCCTAAACCCTAAAAGCTAAAAAATAAACCCTAAACTAAATAAAACCTAAAAATAAAATAAATAAAAGAACCTAAACCAAATAAAATAAAATAAAATAAAATAAAAACATAAACTAAAGCCTAAACCTAAACCTAAACAAACCTAAAAAAAAAAAAAAATTAAATAAAATTAAATAAATAAACCTAAACTAAACTAAAATAAAAAAACCTAAATAAAATAAAACCAAACTTAAAATAAAAAAAAATAAAATAAAAAAATAAATAAATTAAAATTAAATAAAACCTAAACCTAAAAAAAAAAAATAAAACCTAAAAAAATAAAAAAATGAACCTAAACCTTGTAATAAAAAAAAACCTAAACCTTAGATAAGAATAGAATATAAAACCTAAACCTAAACTAAAATAAATAAAACCTAAACCCAAACCTAAAATAAAATAGTTTTTACATAAAGCTAATCTAAATAAAATAAAATAAACTAAAAATAAACCTAAACCTAAACTAAAAAATATAACCTAAAAAAACCTAAAGTAAAAAACCTAAAACCTAAACCTAAGCAAATAAAATAAAAACTTAAACCTAAATGTAAAAATAAAAAATAAAAACTAAACCTAAAAAATAAAATAAAAATAAAAATAAAACTAAACTAAAAAATAAACCTAAATAAAAAACCTAAACTAAAATAAATAAACCTAAAATAAATAAACTAAATTAAACAAAAGTAAACCTAGATAAAAATAAATAATAAAAGAAACAAAAATAAAAAAAAACTACATAACCTAAAATAAACCTAAACCTACCAGTTAACTTAATTTAAAAAAACCATAAACCTAATTCCTAAACCCTAAACCCTAAACCTTAAACCCTAAACCCTAACCCTTAAAAAACCCTAAACCCTAAACCCTAAATCATAACCCTAAACCCTAAACACTAAAACCTAAACTCTTAACTCTAAACCTTAAACTCACTAAAACCTAAAAAAACTAAACCTAAACCCTAAAAAACAATACCAATAAAAATAAATAAAAGGCTAAACCATAATAAAATAAAATAAATAAAGAAATAAACCTAAATTAAAACTTAAACCTAAACCTAAACCATAAAAACAAAACTAAACTAAAATTAAATAAATAGAAACCTAAACTAAACTAAAAAAATAAAATACCTAAATAAAATAAAACTAAACCTAAAAAAAAAATAAAATAAACTTAAAATAAAAAAAATAAAATAAACCTAAAATAAAATAAAATAAAATAAAATAAAAACCTAAATAAAAAATAAAATTAAAATAAAAATAAAACAAAATAAATAATAAATAAATAAACTAAATAATCCTAAACCTACAAGTTTACATAATTTAAAAAACCTAACCCTAAACCCTAAACCCAAATCCTAAACCTACAACCCTAAACTCTAAATCCTAAACCCTAAACCCTACACCCTAAACCCTAAACCTAAAAAAACCTACCTAAACCTAAACCTAAAACTAAAAAAAAATAAACCTAAAAATAAATAAAATAATCTGAAACCTAAATAAAATAAAAGAATAAAATAAAATTAAAACCTAAACCTAAACCTAAACTAAAAAAAAAATAAAATAATTTAAAATTGAAATTAAACTAAAATAATATAAATAAAATCTAAACTAAACTAATAAAATAAAATAAACCAAAAAATAAAAAATCTAAATAAAATAAAAACTAAACATAAAATAAAAATGAAATAAACCTAAAATAAAATAAAATAAAACCCCAAAGATAAACCTAAAAATAAAACCTAAAAATAAATAAATAAACACAAAAATAGAAACTAAAAAAAAATAAACCTAAAATAAACAAAATAAAATAAACCAAACCTAAACTAAAATAAACTAAACTAAAATAAATAAAACCTAAACCTAAACCCCAAACTAAATAAAATAAAATAAACTAAAATAAACCTCAACTTAAACTAAAAAAATAAAACCAAAAATAAACCTAAAATAAAAATCTAAAACCTAAACCTAAAAAAATAAAAAACCTAAACCTAAACCAAAATTAAAAATAAACCTTAAACCTAAAAAATAAAATAAAAATAAAACTAAACAAAAAAATAAACATAAACATAATATAAAACTAAAATAAAAAACCTAAAATAAATGAACTAAACTAAATAAAAATAAAAAATAAACATAAATTAAAATTAAAAATTAAATGAACTAAAATAAATAAACCTAAACCTACTAGTTTTCTTAATTTAAACAAAAAACCCCCTAAACCTTATGCCCTCAATCATAAACCCTAAACCATAAACCTAACCTGAAGTAACTAAGTAAATTAAAAAAGAATCTTAAACCCTAAAACCTAATAAACCAAAACCTAAACCAAAACCCTAAGAATGGGGATAACCTTGAAGGCAGGAACATCACCCAATCAGTCAGATCTAAGAGGTGGCGGAGGTGACAGGTTAGCACAATCTTGGTCGTCCGGAGGTGTTGGTGGATATGGAGGTGATGGTTATGGAGGCATGTGGATCGATGGAGGTTACAACCTTGGAGGTGGTGGAGGGGAGAGATTTGGGATAAGATGGTTGATTCTGCTACTCGAGAGGCTGGGGTGGTTTTGATGGGAACTAGACAAACTGAAGAATGCCCAATCCGATCTACTGCTTATGGAACTTTGTCTTTATAGTAGAGATAAATCTAGTTATCTAGGGTTTTTGATTTCCTCTATGCATGCTCATTTTTTATCTATGTCATCGCTTGTGTCTTAGAAAATTTTGTGTGTTGGTTGGTGAAATCGAAAAGAAGAAATGTTGAATCTGAATTTGTTCTCTATTAAAAAAAACAAAAAGCCTAAACCCTAAATGTAAAACTTAAACCTTAAACCCCAAACCCTAAACCCTAAACCCTAAACCCTAAACCCTAAACCCTAAACCCTAACCCTAGCCCTAAACCTTAAACCCTAAAACCTAAACCATAAACCACCAACCCTAAATCCTAAACCCTAAACCTAAACCCTTTAAAACTAACACTAAACACTAATAACCCTAAACCCTAAACTTAAAACCCTAAACCCTAAAGCCCAAACACTAAACCCTAAACCCTAAACCGTAAACCCTAAACCTAAACCCTAAACCCTAACACCCTAAACCATAAACCTTAAACCTTAAACCCTAATAACCTAAAAACCTAAACCTAAACTAAATAAAACCTAAAAATAAAAATAAATAAATAAAACCTAAACCTAAACCTAAAAATAAATAAAATAAACTAATAAAAATAAATTAAATGAAATAAATAAAAACCTAAACTAAACTACAAAAAATAAAATAAACTTAAGAATAAAAACTAAATGTAAAATAAGAATAAAATAAACCTATAATAAACCTAGAATAAAATAAAATAAAAAAATAAACCTAAAATAAAACCTAAAAATAAATAAAAAATTAAATCTAAACCCTAGACTAAAAAAAATCATAAACCTAAAATAAAAATAAAATAAATAATACAAAATGAACCTAAACCTAAACTAAAATAAACTAAAATAAAATAAATAAAACCTAAACTTAAAACTAAAATAAATTAAACCTAAACCCTAAACTAAATAAAAGAAAATAAACAAAAAATAAACCTAAACCTAAATTAAAAAAAATAAAACCTAAAAATAAACATAAAATAAAAACCTAAATCCTAAAATAAATAAAACCTAAAATAAAAATAAAAAAAATTTAAACTTAAATATAATAAAAATTAAAATAAAATAAAAACATAAATTAGAACCTAAACCTAAACCTAAACCCAAAACTAAAATAAAATAAAAAATAAAAACTAAAATGAAATAAAATAAATAAAACTCTAAACTAAAAAAATAATAATAGAATAAATAAAATAGAAACTAAAGCTAAAATAAAAATAAAATAACCTTAAAATAAAATAAAATAAAAACTAAATAAAAACCTAAACTTTAAAAATAAAACCTAAAAATAAATAAAAAATAAAACCTAAACCCTAAACTAAAAAATACCTAAACCTAAAATAAGAATAAAACAAACTAAAACCTAAACTAAAATAAACTAAACTAAAATAAATAAAACCTAAACCTAAACCTAAACTAAATAAAATTTAATAAACCAAAAATAAACCTAAACCTAAACTACAAAATAGAACATAAAAATAAGCCTAAAATGAAAACCTACAAGCTAAACCTAAGAAAATAAAATAAAAACCTAAACCTAAACATAAAAATAAAAATAAAACCTAAACCTAAAAAACAAAATTAAAAAAACAAAAGAAAAAAAAACATAAATCTAAACCTAAACCTAGAAAATAAATTAAAATTAAATAGTTAAACTAAAATAAATAAACTTAATTAAATAAATTAAACTAAATAAAATAAAACTAAACCAAAATCAAAATAAAAAATAAAATAAAAGAAAAAATAAATAATAAACGAAATAAAGCTAAACCTTCCAATTCACTTAACTTTAAAAAAAATTAAAAAAACAAAAAAAACCTACCCCTAAACCCTAAACCCTAAAACTAACCCTAAACCCTAAACCCTAAAGCTACAACCTTAAACCTAAAACACTAAAACCATAAACCATAAATTAAAAAATTAAAAAAATTAAAAACCCTAACCTAAACCCTTAACCTACAACCCAAAGTCTAAATCCTAAACCCTAAACCTAAAACCCTAAACCTAAACCCTAAACCCTAAACCCTAAAACCTACAACCCTAAAATAACACTAAACCCTAAACCCTATAAACCCTAAACCCTAAACCCTAAACCCTACTGTAAAAACCTAAAAACCTAAACTAAACTAATTAAAACCTAAAAATAAAATAAAATAAATAAACCTAAACCTAAATAAAATAAAATAAAATAAAACTAAACTAAAACCTAAACATAAACCTAAAATGAAATATAATAAAAAAAAAATAAACTAAAAAAATAAAATAAACAAAAACCTAAATTAAAACAAAATAAACCAAAAAATAAAAAAACCTAAATAAAATAAAACTAAACGAAGATAATAAATAAAATAAAAATAAAATAAAATAAAAACTAAGTAAACACATAAACCTAAAAAATAAACCTAAAAATAAATAAAAATAAAACTAAATAAAACTAAAAATAAAATAAATAAAAAACCTAAACCTAAATATAATAAAAAAATAAAATAACATAAAAACATAAACTACAACCTAAACATGAACGTAAACCCAAAAAGAAAAACAACAAAAAAATAAACTAAAATAAAATAAATAAAAACCTAAACTAAACAAAAAAAATAAAAAACCTAAATAAAATAAAATTAATCAAATAAATAAAATGAACCTAAAATAAAATAAAATAAAACTAAATAAAAAAAACTAAAGTAAATAAACCTAAAAGTAAAACCTAAAATAAATAAAAAATAAAACCTAAACCCTCTACTAAAAAAAACCAAAACTAAAGATAAAATTATATAAATAAAATAAAATAAACCAAAACCTAAAATAAACTAAACCTAAACCTAAACCTAATCTAAATAAAATAAAATAAACTAAAAATAAACCTGAACCTAAACTAAAAAATAAAACTTAATAATAAACTTAAAATAAATACAAAACCTAAACCTAAAAAAATAAAATAAAATCCTAAACCTAAACCTAAAAATAAAAAATATAACCTAAACCTAAAAGAAATAACAAAAAATAAACTCAACTAAAATGTGAACCTAAACCTAAACCTAAAAAATAAACTAAAGTAAAAAACCTAAACTAAAAAAAAATAAAAAATTAATCTAAATAAAACAAATAAAGTAAACTAAAATAAATAATAAATATACTAAATATACCAAATAAACCTAAACCCACTAGTTTACTTAATTAAAAAAACCTTAAATCCTAAAACCTAACCCTAAACCTATAACCCTAAACCCTAAACCTTAAACACCAAAAAACCCTAAACCCTAATCACTAAACCCTAAACTCTAAACCCTAAAAAACTCAAAACCCTAAACATGAAACCCTAAGCCTAAACCCTAAACCCTAAAAGCATAAACCCTAAAACCCTAAACCTTAAACCCTAAACCCTAAACCCTAAACCTAAACCCTAAACCTAAACCTAAACCCAAACTAAACCCAAACCTTAAACCTAAACCTAAAGTAACTAAATAAATTAAAAAAATAAAACTAAAACCCTAAAGCCTAATAAACAGAAACCTAAACCTAAACCTTAAGAATGGGAAGAACCTTGACCACAAGAACATCACCGTCAACTAGGCTTTGTCTAGATTTGGTGGTGGAGGTGAAGGCAGAGGTAGCGATTATTTTAGTGGTTGTGGGGGATCTAGAGGTGCTAGTGGATATGGAGGTGGTGGTCCGAGCAATGGTGGTTATGGAGGCAGGAGGAGCGATGGAGGTTATAGTCATGGTGGTGGCAGGGGAGAGATTGGTGTTATGATGGTGGATCCCACTACTCGAGAGCCCAGGTTGTTTCTGATGGGAACTGGAGAAACTAAAGAATGGATGATCCGATCTACCAGTTATGGAACTGTAGCTTTATAGTAAAGACAATTCTAGTTATCTAGGGCTTTTGATTTACTCTATGCATGTTCATTTTTTATTTATGTTGCCACTTGTGCCTTAAAAAACTTATTGTGTTACTTGGTTGATGAAATAAAAAAAGAAGAAATGTTGAATCTGAATTTATTCTCTATTAAAAAAAAAACTAAAAACCCTAAACCCTAAACTAAAGCTTGAACCTTAAACCTAAAACCTAGACCCGACAATTTGCTAGAGCTTTTGTTGTGTTGGTTGAACCTTTATTGATCATTTTGAATGGGACTTTTGGTTTTGTTGGTTGGTGGTTGCCTTTTTGGCCCCTTTGTTGTTGTTTTTGTTGTCTGGGTTTTAAACCTAACAATTTTGCCTTTTCGTGTTGATGAACCTTTGTTGATCATTTTGAATGGGACTTTTGGTTTTGTTGGTTGGTGGTTGCCTTTCACTTTGGTTGTTTTGTCTTGGTGATTTAGTTTATGTTTCCTTGGTTGATGGTTTCATTTCTATTTAGTCATTTATGGTGCTCCTGGTTTGGCTTGGTGGCTGCTTATTGTTGGGACTTTAATCTATATTGGTTTTGTTAGCTATTTCTCCATTAATTGGCATTGGTGCGGTGCTCGATGGTGGTTTTAGTTTTCCCTAGTTTAAAGCTTGGATGGGTATTTGGTTAATGGCTGTTGATGGTGTTCTGACTTTGTTCTAGCCTTTCTATAGGTTATTGTGATTAGTCTATTGTGGTTTTTGTTTGGTGGTTTGGGTGCTAGCTGGTTGTTGGTCGGTTGCTTTTTATTTAATGGTGATGGATCTAGAACTCTATGGACTGCTTGGTTTGGATGTTTACTTGTATCAGGTATGCTAGCTATGATGGCTTTGATGTTACTCACATCTTCTCTCTAGTTGGTAGCATTACATATGATTGTAACCCTTCTTTATGAAGTTTGGATGCTCATATGTATTGTTGCCCCTTAAGATGATCATAACTGAGCTTGATCCTTTTTTTCTAAGCTCTCTTCTTTTCGTCTCTTTATCTTTATCATTTTTAGCTATGACTTTTTCCTTTGTAATGTTTTGCAAATTTTTTTTATAAGTTGGAACTTTATAGGGGAATGGTCGTTGCTAAGTCAACCCAAGTGATGTTACTGTGGATATTGCTTATCCTACTTTTTCAAATGAATCATGAACTGTTGCTGACTCATCCTTTTACTATTTTTAGGATTTGTTTGTCTTACTCTATGTATTATTCTCTTATGCCTTTTAGGCATTGTATTTGCTCAATTATTTTCTTTTCTTTTTCTAATGTACTTAGATGGGGGTTTATCTCTCTAGATTTCTTGTAGCTAAATTTTAGAGCTTTAACCCTTTTAAGGACATTGTATCTTTTCCTTTTATGGTAATAAAATTCTAACTTTCCAAAAAAAATACACTAAACCCTAAAACCTAAACCTTAAACAACCCTAAACCCTAAAACCCTAAACCCTAAACCCTAAACCTTAAACCCAAACCTAACTAAACCTAACACAAAACCCAAAACCTAGACCTAAACTCTAAATGCTAAACCCTAAACCTTAAACTAACCCAAAATCAAAAAGCCTAAACATTAAACCCTAAATGCTAAACCATAAACCTTAACCCTAAACCCTGAACCCTAAAAGCATAAAACCTAAAATCCTAAACCATAAACTTTAAACCCTAAACCCCAAACCTTAAACCTAAACCTAAAGTAACTAAATGAATTAAAAATAAACTTAAATATTAAACCTAATAAACCTAAACCAAAACTTAAACCTTAAGAATGGATAAAACCTTAACGGTAAGAACATCACCATCAACCGTGCTCTAGATGGAAGCGAAGGTGGAGGCTACACATTACTGATGGTGGTGGGGTTTAGAGGTCTTTGGCAATTATAGGCGGGAGGCGGCAAGGTTACAATCGTGTTCTTGGTGGAGGGAGAGATCAGGGATATGATGGTGGATCCCACTACTCAAGAGGTCGGGGTGGTTCTAATGAGAACTAGAGAAATAGAAGAATGACAGATTCGATCTGCTACTTATGAAACTGTGTCTTTACAGTAGAGATGGTTCTAGTTATCTAGGGCTTTTGATTTGCTCAATGCGTGCTCATTATTTATCTATGCCATGTGTCTTAGAAAACTTGGTGTGTTACTTGGTTGATGAAATTGAGAAGAAATGTTGAATCAAAATTTGTTCTTTATTAAAAACCAAAACCTAAAGCTAAACTAAAACTGAACCTTAAACCCTAAACCCTATAATCGTAAACCCAAAACCCTAAACCTACCCTAAACCCAATCCCTAAAATGCTAAACCCTTAACCCTAAACCCTAATCCTAAACCCTAAAACCTACAACCCTAAACTAAACCTTAAACCTAAGCACTAAAGCCTAAGCAAACCTAAACCACCCACTAAACCTTAAAAAACCTAAAACCTAAACCTAAACAAAATAAAACCTAAAATAAAATAAATAAAAACCTAAATCTAAATAAAATAAAAACCTAAACAAAACCTAAAATGAAATAAAATAAAATGAAAAAATAAATTAAAATAAAATTAATATAAACCTAAACTAAACTAAAAAAATAAAATAAGCAGAATAAAATCCTAAATAAAATAAAAAACTAAAGTTAAAATAAAATAAATTTAAAAATAAAATAAAATAAAAACCTAAACCTGAAATAAACCTTAAAATAAAACCTAAACCCTAAACTAAAAATAAACCAAAATAAAAAAATGAAATAAACTTAAACTAAAATACACTAAACTAAAATAAATAAAACTTAAACCTAAAACTAAACTAAATAAAATAAAATAAACTAAAATAAATCTAAACTAAAGTAAAAATAAAACCATAAACCTAAACTAATAAAATAAAATAAAACCTAAAAAACTAAAATAAAAATAAACCTAAACTTAAATAATAAAATAAAATAAAACTCAACTAAAAATAAACTGAAATAAACCTAAACTTAAAAAATAAAATAATATAAAAAAAAATATAAACTAAAATAAACTAAACTAAATAAATAAAAAAAATAAACCTAAATAAAAAAAATAAAATAAACTAAAATAAATAAAAAATAAACTAAATAAACCTAAACCTACTGGTTTACTTAATTTAAAAAAAACCATAAACCCTAAATCCTAAACCCTAAACCCTAAACCCTAAACCTACAACCATAAATCCTAAACCCTTAACCCTAAACCACAAAACATAAACCCAAAAAAACCTAAACTTAAAACCTTAAACCCTAAACCCAAAACCTTAAACCCTAAACCTTAACCATAAACCCTAATCCCTAAAACCTAAATCTAAACCTAAAGTAACTAAATAAATTAAAAATTAAACCTAATTAACCTAAACCTAAACCTAAAACCCTAAGAATGATATATCCTTTTGATGGAGGTCGAGATTATTTCTTGTTGGTACTATTGAGATTTAGTTGCCCTCTAATTTTGGTGGCTCTCTCCTCTTGTTAATCTCATGTTGTGTTTATTTTAGGATGGCCTGGAGATTGGCAGGCTTCAGAGCTTGCTTGTTTGCCTTTTTCCCTAGCATCTATTTTTTCCTGTGAGGGTTTATTTTTTGGTGGTTGCTTGATGGCTAGGATTTTTTCTAGCCTTTTGGTTTTGGTTTTGGCTATCTGGCATCATGATTGATTGTTAGTTGGCTTGTGGCTTTTTCCTTCTTGGTTTGATTTTACACTCTCTGGGGTACTACACCATCTAGTTTTGTTCCCATTTTTGGTGGTTTTTTTGAAGTTTTTTTGTGGTGTTTGCTTGTTGGTTGGATGGCCCATTGGCTTGTCATTTCTTTCTATTGTGGGATGAACATGTATGTGGCTTTGGCTATTCTTAGCTCTATTTCTATTTCTGTTGATTTCTATCGCTATGGTTGGTTGGGTGGCCTTGATGGCTGGTTGCAGCTATGCTATTGATTGGTGGATCTGTAGAATTTTTGGTTCTTTACCTTTGGTCTTTATTTCTTTTAGGTGGCTTTGATGGTGGCTATTTCTTGGATATTGTCATGTTTGGTTGGTTTCTTTGCTCTAGTTTGGCTAGATGTTTTGCTGGTTAGTTGCCTATTTAATCTAGATGATAGCTTTTGGCTGTTGGCTATTTGGTTTAATTGAGGTAAGTTGGTTATGATGGTTTGGGATGTTTCCCCTATTATCCTTTTGGCTGGTAGCACCATATGTGATTTTAACCCTTCTTATGAAGTTTGGATGCTCACAAATCCTGTTTCCCCTTGAGAAGAATTTAACTGAGCCTGATCCTTATCTAAGATTTTTATCATTTTATTCCTTTTGTTTACTTAGCTTGTCCTTATTTCTAGATGTTTATCCCTATCTTAAGTTCTTTGTAGGTTTGTGGCAGGTTTTAGGCCTGTAGGTGGTTTGTGCATCTCTTAGAAGATTTCGGGATATAGATGGTTTTGGCAGCCCTTCTTGGAATTTGGTGTTGTTTCCTTCTTCAATTTTGTCTTTTCTTTATTTTACTTTGGTTTTCTTGTAATAGTTAGAAAATTTATTTCTTTAGGCTAATTGTAGCTCTTTGAGTAGTAGTTTATAGATTTTCCCCTTTAAGGACCTTGTATCCCTTTCTTTTTGGCAATAAAATTCTCCCACTTTTGATTTAAAAAAAAAACCCTAAGAATGGGCAGAACCTTGATGGCAGGAACATCACCATTAATTAGGCTTAGTCTAGATCTAGCGGTGAAGACAAAGGCAGAGGTGGCAGTTATAATAGTGGTGGTGGGGGATCTAGAGGTGCTGGTGGATATGGTGGTGGTGGTCAGAGCAGTGGTGGTTATGGAGGTGGGAGGAGCAGTGGAGGTTATAGTCATGGTGGTGGCAGAGGGAGACATTGGGGATATGATGGTGGATCCTACTACTTGAGAGGTCGAGGTAGTTTTGATGGGAACTAGAGAAACTAAAAGATAACTGATCCGATCTGCTACTTATGGAACTGTGTCGTTACAATAGAGAGGGTTCTAGTTATCTAGAGTTTTTGATTTGCTCTACGTTTGCTCATTTTTTATCTATGTCATCAATTGTGTCTTAGAAAACATGGTGTGTTACTTTGTTGATGAATTCAAAAAGAAGAAATGTTGAATCTAATTTTGTTCTCTATTAAAAAAATAACCAAAACCCTAAACCCTAAATTAAAAACTAAAACCTAAACTCTACAAAACCTTAAAACCCCAAAACCTTAAACCCTAAACCCTAAACCCCTAAACCTAAACCCTAAAACCTAAACCTAAACCTAAACCCAAAATAAAAATAAAAAATAAAACCCTAAACCCTAAACCCAAACACTAACCCAACCCTAAACCCAAACCACTAAAATCTAAACCTAAACTAAAATAAAACCTAAAAAATAAATAAATAAAACTAAAAATATAGAATAAAATAAAATAAAATAAAATATAAACTAAAACCTAAACTTAAACCTAAAGAAAATAAAAATAGACTAAACTAAAATAATCAATAAAATTCTAAACTAAAACTAAAAATAAAAACCTAAATAAAATAAAACTAAACCTAAAGAAATAAAATAAACCTAATATAATAAAATAAAACTAAATAAAAACAGACCTAAAAAATAAACTTAAAATAAATAAAACATAAACCTAAATCCAACTAAAATAAAACCTAAAATAAAATAAATCCTAAACCTAAACTAATAACTAAACTAAAATATATAAAACCTAAACCTAAACCTAAAATAAACACCTACCTAAACCTAAATAAAATAAAATAAAATAAACTAAACCTAAACTAAAATAACTTAAAATAAACCTAAAATAAAATCTAAAACTTAAACTAAACTAAAATAAAATTGACCTAAACTAAATAAAATAAAATATAGCCAAAATAATAAAACTAAACTGAATACCTATGCCTAAATGTGAGCACGAAAATCACTTAATTTAAAAAGATAAAAGATAAAAATAAGATAACCCTGACCTGGGCCCCAGACCATAATTAACATACCCTAAACCTAGGCCCAAACCTGAGCCCTAGGCCTGAGCCCTAGGCCACAGGCTCTAGGCAACCCTAGGCCTTGAGCCCTAGGCCCTGAGCCCAACTACCTACCCTGGGCCCTAAACCAAACCATGAGCCACAAACCCCTACCCTACCCCTAAGACCACCCTGAGCCATAAAACACTATACCCTAAACCCTAAAACATAAACCTAAATGTAAGAAAAATAAAATAAACCTAAACTAAACCTAAACCTAAACCTTGGCCTAAATCTAAAATTAAATAAAAATAAATAAAACAAATAAAAATAAATGAATAAAACCTAAAGTAAAATAAAATAAACCTAAAATAAAATAAAATAAAACTGGAAAAAATAAAACTAAATAAACCTAAACCTAAAAAAATAAAAAAATAAATAAAATAACACTACCCTAAACTAAAAAACCTACCTAAAATAAAAAATAAATATAAAATTAAATAAACCTAAAACTAAACTAAAATAAACAAAATAAATTAAACTAAACCTAAACTAAACTACTAAATAAAATAAAATAAACTAAAATAAACTTAAGCCTAAACTAAAAATTAAAACCTGAAACCTAAAAATAACAACCTAAACCTAAACCTAAAAAAATAAAATAAAAACCTAAACCTAAACCAAAACCTAAAAAATAAAATAAAAATAAAACCAAACTAAAAAATAATCTAAATTAAAAAAAATTAAATTAAAATTAATAAACTAAACTAAAATAAAAAAAATAAAATAATCTAAATAAAAAATTAAAAAATAAAATAAACTAAAATAAAATAAATAATCAAATAAAGTAAATAAACCTAAACCTAGGTTACTTAATTTTTTTTATTTAAAAACCCTAAACTAAAATAAAACCCAAAATAAGCAGAATAAAGAACCTAAATAAAATAAAACTAAACATAAAATAAATAAAATAAATAAACCTAAACTTAAAATAAAACTAAACTAAACCTAAATAAAATAAATAAACCTAGACTAAAAAACCTAAACAAAAATCCTTATGATATAATAATTTCACCTTAAGCATCCCCATCTTAATCCTTCATCACTACCAGAGTCTGAATCTGACCTCACCTGTGTCTCTTCTAAATAAACTAAATAACCATATTATCTTCCAAATGATCCATAAAAATCCAAAGGACCTAAACAAACCAGCTATTAAATCCTAAATAAAAGTTCTACCTCTTACTATGAATCATTTTGACTTCTTTTGAAATATCTAGATATTGGATCATGATGTAAAGATACAAAACCTTTAAAATTTACTTTGGTTGGAAAATTTATGTTGCAAATAAATTTGGAAAAGCCTCATAACTTTAAAGGTCTTTCTCGGCTTGATCAATAGACATATTTTGATTCAACTTAATGATTTGGATTATTCAACCTGTCGATCTTATTTTGTCTTTAAGCCAAGATTTGTTGAAGTGGTCTCCCCCTATAAAGGATGAATCACCTATTATTCATGTGTGGTTAGCTCTAAATATAAAATCTAAAACGCTGAGCACTCCAAATCGATAAACTATGAGATCATGTCCCTTTGTTCCTAAATTGGTTGAACTTGACATATCTAAAAAAAACCTAAAATAAAAATCTAAAATAGTTTTATGATTAGAATACATAATAATAATTGAGTGTTTTGTTCTAAATCTTAAAAAATAAAATTTTGAATGATCATAACTAAAAATTACTGATAAAGTTAATAAAACTATACCTAAAATAACTTAAATGTTCATATTAGGTTAATAGAATCTTGATGTTCCTAAAATTGTTGGTTCTACTTCTCAGACCATGACAAAGGTACTAATGTTAAAAGATGGTTTGCCCAACAACCTTTCTAACATGAGAATATTCTAAAATTTAGGTTGAAAAATGATGATTCATTCTAATGAGTCTATTCACTGCTTCTTTGCTAATTGATGAGAATGAGGATTTAAATGATATAACCCAGCTAAAATTCTTGAGCAAAACACTGATTGACATTGGTAATTGGGCTTTAAATGATATAATTTCTTCTCGTTCCCTAATTCCAAGATTGATCTTCATTCTAATCCACTTTTCAACAAAATGCTGATTTGGAAGAGGGGGAAGTTGTGATTAGAGATGTTCTTACGATCCTTATCCTATTAATAATATTTCTAATCAATCTCTATCGATGGTGACACTTTGGATAAAATATAAAATTCCAAACTATCCTTAAAAAAGAATACTAAAACAAAGATGTAACCTCCTACTCTTGAGATCTACTAGATCTGATCCTCTTCATAAATAATGTTGTTTCAATTTTTTTACTTAGAAGAGGATTTGTTATTCTTTCTCTCTTTCTCTTTATTATTATCCTTTAATTTCCTTTTACAATTTATTTATGTTTAATTCTTTTATTTCAAATGTTAGAGAGATTGGTACCCTCATTGTTCATAATTGTATTAGAAATCTCTACAAAATTAACAATATCTCTTTACTTATTAGTATTGAACCTCTTATACATGCTGATAAAATCAATCATGTTGTTAGAATGCTTGGCTTTAGTAATTTTTTCTCTAACATCAATAATAAAATTTGGTACTTTTGAATAGCTTCTTAAATGTTTCTAATTTTAGATGATCTAAAAGTTGTCAAAGCTCAAATTTCTTTTGGTGACTCTTGTGTCTTTGGGTTCTTTATTTATGCTTCTTCAATAAATGGTTGAAATCTTCTTTGGGAGAATTTAAGTTTTGCTCTTTTTCAAACCTTGGTTGGTTGGGGTGATTTTAACTATTCTATATTCTTCAAAAGAAGAATGGTTACTCTCCTAATATTCATTATGAAGAATTTTCTAATATGATTCTTGATTGTAATCATTTTTACATTGATTTTAAAGGCTCTAATTAAACTAGGCAAAACTCTAAGCTCTGGCAACATTTAGAAAGAATTCTTTTCAACTCTTATTGGATTAATCAATGGCCTCTTACCTCTGTTGACCATTTTAGTAGAACTTTATTTGATCATGCACTTTTTGGTTTATGTTAAAGAATCTAAAATATTAAACATCTCTCCTTCTTTCAAATTTCAAAATATGTATATTCAGCATTTAGATTTTCTTAAAGTCATGGCCATTAATTGGATTGCTCCTTCATACTCTGATAATTCAATTAGGGGTATGAATAGATTATTTTAAGCTTAAAGGCTCAAAAAAAATTTGGTTTGGTGGAACAAACATTATTTTATAAAATCTTTTCTAATATAAAAAACATGGAACTTTTGGTTGTGATCTTGAAAAATGTTTTTCACTCTTCTTAAGGATTTGAATGAAGCTATAGATAAACTTATTAATTATGAATATGGAAGAGACCTATTGGCGAGAAAAAAAAAAACATATTGCGATGGGGATAGAATAATGTATTTTCATGCTTTTTTTAACAAAAGAGAGCTTTAAATTATATCAAAAATGAAAAATGATATTGGAGATTGGATCACTAATGTTATTAAAGATTATGTTATTAACCACTTTAGAATTATTCTTAATAAAGCCACTCTTATGAAGATTTTTCTAATTCATTTAATCCCTCTATTATTACCAATGATGATAATCATTTTTAAATTTACTACTAAAGATTAGATTGGTAAAATTCTCAATAGCATGAACTTTGATTTTGTTGCTAGTTTGGAGGTTATTACTCAATTTTTCAAAATTGTTGATCTATTATTAAGCATGACTTAATCGATGCTATTGTTGATTTTTTATGGTAATCCTCTCCTTAAATATTTTTCTTCATTATTCATACCTAAAAGATAATCCAATTCTTGGAGTGATTTGACCTATTAGTCTTTTGCACTTTCTTTAAAAAAATTGATTTCTAAAATTCTTACTAAAGACTTAGTCCTTTACTTCAAAATTATCTCTCTCAACCAAAGCTTTGTTAAAGGGAGATATATTTGATAACATTCTCTTGCTCAATAGCTTATGATTTGGATGTTCCAACTATATGTGGTAACATCCTTTTAAATAGATATTTCTAAAGCCTTTGATAATATCTATTAGGATTACCATTTAAATATCTTGCATTTATTTGGTTTTAATAATTTCATTAACCTTATTAAAACTACATTAAAATGCACGATTTGTTGGTTTTCTTTGGATTGACAAGGAGGTCCTTTGTCCCCTTCTATGTTTATTATTACAGTGGAATACCTTTCTAGGAGTTTAAATGATTTATTCAATAATAATCCTAGCATGTACTTTAGAACTACTGGTGGTATCCTGTTTCTCATCTTAGCTTTACTAATGATTTCATTATCTTTTGTAATGCTTCTTTTCATCATATCAAAATACGTAAGAAATTTATAAATAATTTTGGTAGAGAAAGTGGTCTTTCTATTAATGAAAGCAAGAGCTACTTTATTACCTCCTCTAAAATGTCTAATAATAAAATCAATCATATCTTAAGAACCACTAACTTTAAACACCAACAACTCCCTATTAAATTTCTGGGTGCTCCTCTTTTCAATGGTAAAAAAAGATCCCATATTTTTGATGAGCTTATCCAAAAAATTTCTAATAAAATTTTGGTGTGGGAACTTACTTACTTTCATTTGGTGGCTTACTTTGTTTAGACTCTTAATTTGATGCCTATCTTATTCAACCATTATCCCTACTAATTCTATCTTAAATAAAATTAATCATCTCCTTAATAAATTTTCTAGGGCTCAAATAATTTAGTAAAAGGATGCATTGGACTTCTTGGCATAAATGTTGTGGTCCTCACGGGTGAAGGTGGACTTGGCGCAAACCTATTTGTGAAGCTATTAGCCTTCTCCCATAAACTCTGGTGGCATTTTAGAAAAAAAACATAGCCTCTTGACTAATTTTATGATAGCTAAATACTACGAGGGTAAGCACCCTCTAATTTGTACTTATAAAGTTTGTGACTCCCCAGTTTGGAAAAGGCTTTGCTCCATTAAATGGGAGGTTGAATCTTTGATATCTTGGGGTATAAATTCAGGTTCTTCTTTCTTTTGGCAAAATAACTAGATTGGTGGTGGTTCTATTGATTCTTTTTTATCTACCCATTCTACTACTTACTAAAGTTAACTCCTTTTGGCTTAAAATGGAATGATAGTAAACTTAGAATTTATTCTATCTCTCTTTTGATAAATTTAGTGATATTCTATCTTTCCAACAAGCGATCAAATTATTTTTTAAGCTATCTTATAATGGTGATTTTATTCTTAAAGAGGCTTGGAATTATATTAGAGATGCTCATATTTTCTAATGTATTTATTAAACTTTGGAATGATATCATCCCTTTCTCTTATTATGTCCTTGCTTGGAAAATTTGAAAAACTTCATTCATGTTGATTCCTTGCTCAGGATAAAATTTCATTTACCTTCCAAATGTTATTGTTGTTTTCATTTCAAAATGTTAATCATGTTTTTTGTCAATGGTGCTATTGGCTCCAAATTATGGGTTTGGTATGATTTTTTAATACTAACCATTTCCATGGCTTTCTTTCTTTATATCAACTTCTTGAAGCTTGTTTCCACAAAATTATGAAAGGTCATATCAAAAATGTCTTTGTATATTTTTTTTTTAATCTAGGTGCTAAATTAAATGATCTCACTTTATGATCATCTTAATTTACTTAAACAATTATGAGGCTTGGTTAATCGGATAACTTACCTTATTTCTAAAATTAATTTTTTTTTGTGTTTTTTGGTTTTCTATGTTTTTATTTGTGTGCATTTTCATTTTGTTGCATTCCTCTGGTTTTCCTCTTGTCTGGTTTGTCAGTAATATTTGGGAGATCTCTTTGTGGTTATTTGTCAACCTCTGTTGGAGAGGTGTTCTCATGACTATTTTATTTAGGGATCCGAATGTCATGCTTTTGCTTCCTTGAACTTGTGGTGGCCTCCTTTTAGGTTATGCCTCTACCTAGTTTTGGCTTTTCCCTTTTCTTAATTGGTATTAATTTTTCCTCTAGTTTTTGCTGGTTGTTTCCTTACTTAGGAAGGTTTTTCTGCTACTATTTTTTGTGGTGTCTTCTTGTTACTACCCTCACCTTGGCAGGTATTATTTGATGATTACTCTTGATCTTTTCACTCTTGCATGTGCTAGGCCTTTTGGTGGTTTTGTCTCTTCATCCTTTTTTAGGCTTTGTATTTTTTTTTTTTTCCTTTACCTTGTAAAGGTCCTAATTGGTGCTAGTGCTTTCTCTACTAGTTTTTTATGTAAGGGGCCTTGGTTTGTTTTAAGATCCTAGATGTGGATTATGCAACTCTCAAAAGACTTCTGATTCTAGTACGGGCCTTTGGCTGATCCTCCTATTTACTATGTTGTTGCTTAGTTATTTTTGGGTCTTTTATTTCTTTTGCTTAGGTTTTTATTTCCTTGCTTTTGTTGTATTAGATAGGGACTTTTCTCTTGGTGAATGTAGCACTGAGTAATTAAGAAAATTTTTCCCTCTTAAGGAACTTGTACTCCTTTATTTGTGGCAATAAAATTCTCCTCTCTATGGGTTTTCTTAAAAAAAATCCTAAACCCTAAAAACCTAGAAACCTAAACCTAAACTAAATAAAACCTAAAAATCAAATAAATAATTAAAAAAAAACTTAAATAAAATTAAAAACCTAAAATAAATGAAAATCTAAACTAAAACCTAAACCTTAAGATAAAATTAAAAAACAAAAATAAAATAAAGTAAAATAAATAAAATCCTAAACTAAACTAAAAAAATAAAATAAACATAAGAAAAAACCTAAATAAAATAAAAACTAAACCTAAAACATAAATAAAATAAACTAAAATAAAATAAAATAAAAAAAAACTAAATAAAACCTAAACCTAAAAATAAACCTAAAATAAATAAAAATAAAACCTAAACTAAACTAAAATAAAACCTAAACCTAAAATAAAAGTAAAATAAACAAAATAAAATAAACCTAAACCTAAACTAAAATAAATAAAACCTAAACCTAAACCTAAACCAAATCTAAATAAAATAAAATAAACTAAAAATAAACCTAAACCTAAACTAAAAAATAAAACCAAAAAATAAACCTAAAATAAAATCCTAAAACCTAAACCAAAAAAATAAAATAAAATCCTAAACCTAAACCTAAAAAATAAAATAAAAATAGAACTCAACTAAAAAATAAATCTAAACCTAAACAAAAAAACTAAAATAAAAAACCTAAATTAAAATAAAAAAACTAAACTAAATAAAAATAAAAAATAAAGAAAACTAAATTAAATAAGAAACTAAATATTCTAAGTAAACCTAAACCTATCAGTTTACTAATTTAAAAAAAAAATCTTAAACCCTAAATCCTAAACACTAAACCCTAAACCCTAAACCGTAACCTACAACACTGAACCCTAAACCCTATAAAACCCTAAGCCCTAAACCCTAAACCCTAAAAGCATAAACCCTGAAACCGTAAACCTTAAACCCTAAACCCTAAACCCTAAACCCTAAACCATAAACCTTAACCCTAAACTCTAAACCCTAAACCCCAAAGCCTAAACCTAAACCTAAAGTAACTAAATAAATTAAAAAATAAACCTAAAACCTAAAACCTAATAAACCTAAGCCTAAACCTAAACCCTAAGAATGGGCAGAACCTTGACAGCAGGAACATCACCATCAACCAGGCTCAGTCTAAAATTAGTTGTGGAGACAAAGGTGGAGGCGGCGATTATCTTAGTGGTGGTGGGGGATCTGGAGGTGTTGGTGGATATTGAGGTGGTGAGCAAGTGGTGGTTAGGAGTGAGCAAAGAGGTTACACCATGGTGGTGACTGGGAGAGATCGGGATATGATGGTGGATCTCGCCATGCTAGAGGCCGTGGTGGTTCATGGGGAACCGAGAAATCAAGAATACGATCCACCCAATTGTAATGAAACTATGTCTTTTTAGTAGAGATGGTACTAGTTATCTGGGGTTTTTGATTTGATCTATGTGTGCTCATTTTTATCTATGTCACCACTTATGTCTTAGAAAACTTAGTGTGTTACTTGGTTGATAAAATTGAAAAGATGAAATGTTGAATCCGAATTTGTTCTCTATTAAAGAAAATAGATACCAAAAATCCTAAACCCTAAACTAAAACTTGAACCCTAAAACTAAAACCTAAACCCAACAAATTGCTAGAGCCTTTTGTTATGTTGGTTGAACCTTTGTTGATCCTTTTGGATTGGATATTTTGGTTTCTAGTGGTTGGTGGCTGCCTTTGGCCCCCTTTTGTGTCGTTATTTTATCTTCTAGTGATTTGCATTGGCTGTAGCTTATTTTTCTTTTATTTTTCCTTCATTGATGGTTTCATTTCTTTATTTAGACATTTGTGGTTGCTCACCCTAGTTGGTTGACTTATTGTTGGGACTTTGGATTGAGGGCTCCTATCATGGTTTTGTTGGCTATTTCTCTATTAATTAGCATTGGTCTGGTGCTTGCTGATGGCTAGTTCTGGTTTTCCCTAGTTTAGAGCATGGATGGGTATCTGGTTAATGGTTGTTGTTCGTGTTCTGACTTTGTTCTAGCCTCTCTCTAGGTTATTGTGATTAGTTTATTATGGTTTTTGTTTGGTTATTTAGCTGCTAGTTGGTTGCTGCTCATTTTCTTTTTATTTAATGGTGCTAGATCTCAAACTATATTGGCCTTAGATCTTGCTATATCGTATGTTGCTATGATGGCTTTGATGTTACTCACCTCTTCTCTCTAGTTAGTAGCATTACATATGATTGTAACACTTCTTTATGAAGTTTGGATGCTCATATTTATTGTTCCCCCTTGAGATGATCCTAACTGAGCCTCGAGCCTCTTTCTAAGCTCTCCTTTTCCTCTCTTTATCCTTATTTTTAGCTATGACTTTTTCCTTTGTAGTGTTTTGCAAATTTCTTTTATATAGGTTAGAACTTAGAGGGAATGTTCATTTAGTCAACCCAAGTGATGTTGTTGTGGATCTTGCTTATCTAGCTTTCTCAAAGGAATCATGAACTACTACTGACTCATCCTTTTACTATTTTCAGGATTTGTTTTAGTCTTACTCTATGTATTTTTCTGATATGCTTTTCGGGCATTGTATTTGCTACTTTATCCTTATCTTTTTCTAATGTACTTAGAAGGGGGTTTAGCTCACTAGGTTTCTTATAGCTATGAGAACAGTAGAATTTTTGAGCTTTACCACTTTGAAGAATATTGTATCTATTCCTTTATGGTAATAAAATTCCAACTTTCCCCAAAATAAAAACCCTAAACCCTAAACCCTAAACCCTAAACCCTAAACAACCCTAAATCCCAAAACCCTAAACCATAAACCCAAACCCTAAACCCTAAACAATAAACCATAAACCTTAAACCCTAAACCCTAAACCTTAAACCATAAACTCTAAAACCTTAAACCCTAAACTAACCTTAAATCCTAAAGTCTAAAGACTAAACCCCAAACCCTAAGCCCTAAACCCTAAACCCTAACCCTAAAATCTAAACCATAAAAGCATAAAACCTAAAATTCTAAACCCTAAACCCTAACCCTAAACCCTAAACCCTAAACCCCAAACCTTAAACTAAACCTAAAGTAACTAAATAAATTAAAAAATAAACCTAAACCCTAAAACCTAATAAACCTAAACCTAAACCTAAACCTTTAGAATGGGTAGTACCTTGATGGTAGGAACATCACCGTTAACCAGGCTCAATCTAGATCTGGTGGTGGAGGCGAAGGCGGAGGCAATGGTTATCACAGTGGTGGTGGGGGATCTGGAAGTGCTAGTGGATATGGAGGTGGCGATTGGAGTAGTGGTGGTTATGGAAGCGGAAGGAGTGACAGATGTTACAACCCTGGTGGTGGCGGAGGGAGAGATCGAGGATGCGATGGTCGATCACGCAACTCGAGAGGACAGCGTGGTTCTGATGGGAACTGGAGAAATTGAAGAAAGGTCGATCTGATCTGCTGCTTATGAATTGTGTTTTTAAAGTAGGGACAGTTATAGTTATCTATTGTATTTGATTTGCTCTATGTGTGCTCATTTTTTATCTATGTCATCACTTGTCTCTTAGAAAACTTGGTGTGTTACTTGGTTGATGAAATTGAAAAGAAGAAATATTGAATCTAAATTAGTTCTCTGTTAAAAATAAACCAAAACCCTAAACCCTAAACTAAAACTTGAACCCTAAACCCTAAACCCTAAACCTACATCCGTAAACTCTAAACCCTAAACCCTAAACCTTTAACCTAAACCCTAAACCCTAAAACCCTAAACCCTAATCCCTAAACCTTAAAACCTACAACCCTGAACCCTAAACCCTAATCCCCAAACCCTAAACCCTAAACCTAAATAAAATAAAAACATAAACATAAACCTAAAAATACATTAAAATAAAAAATAAAAACTAAAATAAAATAATATAAATAAAAACTTGAACTAAAGTAAAAAAAAATAAAATAAACCTATGAATAAACAACCTAAATAAAATAAAAACTAAATATAAAATAAAAATAAAATAAATAAAAAATAAAATAAAATAAAATAAAATAAAAACCTAAACCTAAAAAAATAAACCTTAAAATAAAACCTAAACCCTAAACTAAAACAAAAAAACCTAAACCAAAAATAAAAATAAAAATAAAATAAAGAAAATAAAATAAACCTAAACCTAAACTAAAATAAACTAAACTAAAATAAAAAAAACCTAAACCTAAACCTAAACTAAATAAAATAAAATAAACTAAAAATAAACCTAAACATAAGCTGAAAAATAAAACCAAAAAATAAACCTAAAATAAAAACATAAAACTTAAACCTAAAAAAATAAAATAAAACCTAAACCTAAACCTAAACCTAAACTTAAAAAATAAACTAAAATAAATAACATAAACTAAAATAAATAAACTAAACTAAATAAAAAATAAACCTAAATAAAAATAAAAAATTAAATAAACTAAAATAAATAAATAAAAACTAAATAAACCTAAACCTACCATTATTTAAAAAAAACACATAAACCCTAAAAATCCTAAACTAAAACCCTAAACCCTAAACCTAAACCTAAACCCTAAGCCTAAACCCTAAACCCCTAAACCTAAACCTAAAAAAATAAACCTAAAACCCTAAACCTAAACCCTAAACCTAAACCTTAAAACATAAACCTAAAACCCTAAACAATAAACCCTAAAAGTATAAACCCTAAAACCCTAAACAAACCTAAACCTAAACCTAAACCCTAACCCTAAACCCTAAACCCTAAACTCTAATCCCTAAACCTAATCCTAAAGTAACTAAATAAATTAAAAAATAAACTTAAACCCTAAAACCTAATAAACCTAAACCTAAACTTAAACCCTAACAATGGTATCTCCTTCTGATGGAGGTCAAAATTATTTCTAGTTGGTACTGCTGAGCTTTGGTTGCCCTCTGGTTTTGGTAGCTCTCTCATCTTATTGATCTCTTATTGTGTTGGTTTTGAGATGGCCTAGTGATTAACAAGCTTCAGAGCTTGCTTGTTTGCCTTTTTTTTGTAGCATCTTTTTTTTTTGTGAGGGTTTATTGAATGGTGGTTGCTTGATGGCTATGGTTTTTCCAGAATTTTTCTTTTGGTTTTGGCTATATGGCATCATGATTATTGCTTGAGCCTGGCCATGGATTTTGTTCCTTCCTATGCTGAGTTACTCTCTCTGGAGCTGTTACTTACCATCTATTTTTTTTCCCCTTTTCTGGTGATTTCTTGATGTTTTTTTGTAGTGTTTGCCTATTGGCCGGATGGCCTAATGGCTTGTCATTTCTTTCTATTGTGGGATGAACCTGTATGTGGCTTTGGTTGTTCTTGGCTCTTATTTCTGCTGATTATTGCTACTATGGTTGGCTGGGTGTCCTTGATGGTCGGTCAGCATGTTGGTTGGTGGTTCTCAGAATTTTGGTTCTTTACCATTTGTCTTTATTTATTTTGTGTGGCTTTATGGTGGTTGTTTCATGGTTGTTGTCTTGTTTGGTTGGTTGCTTTGCTCTGGTTTGGCTGGATGTTTCTGTTAGTTACATATTTAATCTTGATGATATGGAACTAGCTCTTGGTTGTTGGCTATTATGGTCGGATGTTTCCCCTATTATCTTTTTGGCTGGTAGCACCATATGTGATTATAACCCTTCTTCTTAAGTTAGGATGCTCACATATCCTATTACCTCTTGAGATGAATGTGACTAGGCCTGAGCCTCATCTAAGATTTTTATCATTTTGTTTCTCTTATGTACTTGGCTTGTCCTTATTTCTAGATGCTTTTCTCTATCTTAAGTTCTTTGGAGGTTTATGGAAGGTTTGTCAGATGTGGTTTCTGCATCTCTTAGAAGATTTTGGGATATAGATGGCTTTGGCTACCCTTCTTGAATTTTGTGCTATTTCTTTCTTAGTTTTTGTCTTTTCTTTCTTTGGCTTTGGTTTTCTTGTAATAGGTAGGGGATTTATCTCTTTAGGCTAATTGTAGCTCTTTGAGTAGTAGTTTAGAGATTTATTCCCTTTAAGGACCTTGTATCCCTTTCTTTTCGACAATAAAATTCTCCCACTTTTCATTTAAAAAAATCCTAAGAATTGGAAGGATGTGAACATCACCCAACCAGCTCACCTAGATCTTGTAGTGAAGGCAAAGGCGAGGCGATTATCAGGGTGGTGGGGGATCCGGAGGTACTAGTGGATATGGAGGGTGGTTGAGCAAGGTTATGGAGGCAAGAGAAGCAACGAAGGTTACAACAGTGGTGGTGGCAGAGGGAGATATCAGGGATATGATGGTGGACCTCGCTACTCGAGAGGCCGGGGTGGTTTTGATGGGAACTGAGAAAAAAATGGTGATCCGATCTGTTTATGGAACTGCTTCTTATAGAGACTCTAATTATCAAGGTTTTTGATTTGCTCTATGCATGCTATTTTTTATCAATGTCATTGCTTGTGTCTTAGAAAACTTGGTGTGTTACTTGGTTGATGAATTCGAAAAGAAGAAATGTTGAATATGAATTTGTTCACTATTAAAAAAAATAACAAAAAGCCAAAGCCCTAAACTAAAATGTCAACCTACCCTAAACCTTAAACCCTAAACCTAAACACTAAATCCTAAAACTCTAAACCCTAAAACCTAAATTGTAAACCCTAAACCCAAAAAAACCCTAAATCCTAATCCCTAAACACTAAACTAACTTTAAACCGTAAGCCCTAGAAAGCTAAAAACCTAAACCTAAACTAAATAAAACATAAAAATAATATAAAAATAACCTAAACCAAAATATAAAAAATAAAAGAATATAAAATAAAAACTAAAACTCAAACTTAAACCTAAACCAAAAAAGAAAATAAAATAAAAAATATAAACTAAACAAAAATAAAGAAATAAAAACCTAAACTAAACTAAAAAAAAAACCTAAACTTAAAATAAAATAAATGAACCTAAAATATAATAAAAATTAAAACTAAATAAAAACCTAAACCTAAAAAATAAACCTATAAATAAAACCTAAAAATAAATAAAAAGTAAAACCTAAATCCTAAAACAAAAAAAAAATAATTAAACCTAAAATAAAAATAAAATAAACCTAAACCTAAACTAAAATAAACTAAACCTACACTTTAACCTAAATTAAATAAAATAAAAATACTAAAAATAAACTAAACCTAAACTAAAAAAATAACACCTAAAATAAACTTAAAATAAAACCTAAAACCTAAACCTAAAAAGATAAATTAAAAACCTAAACCTAAACCTAAAAATATAAAATAAAACATAAACCTAATAAATAAAAAAAAACTAAACTAAAAAATAAACTTAAACCTAAATCTAAACCTAAAAAGTAAACTAAAATAAAAAACCTAAACTAAAATAAATAAAGTAAACTAAATAAAATAAAAATAAAAGTAATAAAATAAAATTAAATAAATATAAAATAAACTAAATAATTAAACCTACCATTTTACTATTAATTAAAACCATAACCCTAAACTAAACCCTAAACCCCAAACCTACAACCCTAAAACTAACCTAAACCTACAACCCTAAACCCTAAAACCTAAACCCTAAACCATGAACGCTAAACCCTAAAAGCTAAACCCTAAAACCCTTAACCCTAAACTAAATCCTAAACTGTGAACTCTCTTAAGAAAATAAAAAACCTTAAACCCTAAAATAAAAACTAAACCCTAAACATAAAACCTAAACCCTAAACCCTGAACCCTAAACATCCTAAACTCGAAACACTAAACCTAAAACCCTAAACGCTAAACCCTAAAACCCTAAACCATAATCTCTAAACTCTAAACCCTAAAACCTAAACCTAAATAAGAAAATAAAATAAAATAAAACCTATACTAAAACCTAAACCTAAACCAAAAATAAAATAAAATAGATAATAAAAACTAAACAAAAATAAAATAAATAAAAACCTAAACTAAACAAAAAAAATAAAATAAAACTAAAAATAAAAAACCTAAATAAAATAAAAACTAAACCTAAAATAAAAATAAAATAAACTTAAGATCAAATAAAATAAAAACTAAATAAAAACCTAAACCTAAAAAATAAACCTAAAAATAAATAAAAAATAACACCTAAACCCTAAACTAAAAAAACCTAAACACAAAATAAAAATAAAATATACAAAATAAAATAAACCTAAACGTAAACTAAAATAAATTAAACTAAAATAAATAAAATCTAAACCTAAACATAAAATAAACTAAACCTAAACTAAATAAAATAAAATAAGCTAAAAATAAACCTTAGCCTAAACTAAAATTAAAAAATAAAACCTAAACCTAAACCTAAACCTAAAAAAATAAAATAAAATAAACCTAAACTTAAACTTAAACAAATAATAAACTAAACTAAAAAAACTTAAACTTAAATAAACAAACCTAATATAAATAAACTAAATTAAATAAAATAAAAAATAATCCAAATAAAATAAAAAATAAAAGAAACTAAAATAAATAAAAAAATAAACTAAATAAACTAAAACCTACTTTTACTTAATTTTAAATAAAAAATCCTAAACCATAAACTAAAAAATAAAACCCAAAAATAAACCTAAAATATAAATCTAAAACCTAAGCCTAAAAAAATAAAATAAAAACTTAAACCTAAACCAAAAAATAAAAAATAAAACCTAAACCTAAAAATAAAAAAATAAAAATAAAAAACTAAACTAAAAATAAACCTAAACTAAAATAAAATAAATAAACTAAACTAAATAAAATAAAATAAATCTAAATAAAAAAAAATAAAATAAAAAATTAAATAAAAAAAATAAACTCAATAAACCTTAAACCCTAAAGCTACTTAAAAATTAAAATCTAAAAACCCTAAACCCTAAACTAAACCTAATCCCAACTTAAACCTAAACATAAACCTTAAACCTAAACTAAACTAAAACTAAACCTAAAACCTAAACCCTAAACCTAAACCCTAAACCTTAAACCCTAAATCCTAAACCCTAAAAGCCTAAACCATAAACCTCAAAGCCTAAACCTTAAAACCTGAACCTAAATAAAAAATAAATTAAATTAAACTCAAAATCTAAACTAAAACCTAAACCTAAACATAAACTTAAAACTAAAAATAAAATAAAATAAAAAAGAAAAGAAAACTAAACTAAAATAAAATAAATAAAACCTAAACCAAAAAAAAAAAATAAAATAAACCTAAATAAAATAAAAATAAACCTAAAATACAAATAACATAAACTTAAGATAAAATAAAATAAAACTAAATAAAACCTAAAAAAATAAACCTAAAATTTAATAAAAAATAACACCTAAATCCTAAACTAAAAAAGAACTAAACCTAAAATAAATAATAAAATAAACAAACTAAAATAAGCTAAATTAAAATAATTAAAACTTAAACCTAAAATAAATTAAACCTAAACCTAAACCTAAACTAAATAAAATTAAATAAACTAAAAATAAACTTAAGCCTAAACTAAAAAATAAAATCTAAAAATAAACCTAAAATAACAACCTAAAACCTAAACCTAAAAAAATAAAATAATAACCTAAACCAAAACCTAATAATAAAAAATAAAACCTAAACCTAAAACATAAATAAAAATAAAACTCAACTAAAAAATAAACAAAAATAAAAAAAACCTAAACTAAAATAAATAAACTTAATATAAATAAACTATCCTAAATAAAAATAAAAATAAACCTAAATAAAAATAAAAAATAAAATAAACTAAAATAAATAAAAAATAAACTAAATAAACTAAATAAACCTAAACCAATTGGTTTACTTAAATTTTTTTTAAAAAACCCTAAATGCTAAACTTTAAACCCTAAACCCTAAACCTACAATGCTAAACACTAAACCCTAAACCCTAAACCTACAACCCTAAACCCTAAACCCTAAACCATAAACCCTAAACCCTAAACCCTAAACTAAACCCTAAACCATAAACCCTAAACCTTAACCCTAAACCCTAAACCTTAAAAGCATAAACCCTAAAACCCTAAACCCTAAACCCTAACCCTAAACCCTAAACCCTAAACCCCAAACCCTAAACCTAAACTAAAGTAATTAAATAAATTAATAAAGAAACCTAAACCCTATAACCTAACAAATCCAAACCTAAACCTAAACCTAAACCTAAGAATGGGCATAACTTGATAGTAGGAACATCACCATCAACCATGCTCGCCTAGATCAAGCGTGAAGGTGAAGGCAAGCAACGACATCGCAGGGTGGTGGGGTGATCTGAGGTGCTGGATATGGAGGTGGTGGTCAAACTAATGGTGGTTATTGTGGTGAGGAGGATGGAGGTTACAACCGTGGTGGTGGGAGAGATCGATATGATGGTGGATCCCGCCACTGAGAGGTTGGGGTGGTTCTTATGGGGAACTGGAGAAATTGAAGAACCCGATCCGATCGCCAACTAACTATGTCCTTAAGAGAGATGGTTCTAGTTATCTAGGGTTTTTTGTATTTACTCTATGCATGCTCATTTTTTTATCTATGTTGTCGCTTGTCTTAGAAAACTTGGTCATGGTTGATGAAATCAAAAAGAAGAAATGTTGAAAATGAATTTGTTCTCTTTTAAAAAAAAGTAAAATAAAATAAAAAACCAAAAACCCTAAACCCTAAACAAAAAGCTAAACCTTAAACCTAAACCTAAACCCTAAACCCTAAACCCTAAAATTGTAAACCCTAAACTCTAACCTAAACCCTAAACCCTCCCTAAACCCTAAACCCTAAAACCCTAAACCCTAAAAAGCTAAAAACCTAAACATAAACTAAATAAAACCTTAAAATAAAATAAATAAATAAACCAAAACCAAAATAAATAAAAAAATAAAATAAAATAAAAACCTAAACTAAAACATAAGCCTAAACCTAAAAAGAATATAAAATAAAAAATAAAAACAAAACTAAAATAAAATAAATAAAAACCTAAACTAAACTAAAAAAGAGAAAACCTAAATAAAATAAAATACTATACCTAAAATAAAAATAAAATAAACCTAAAATAAAATAAAATAAAAGCAAAATAAAAACCCAAACAAAAAGAACCTTAAAAAAAACCTAAAAATTAATAAAAAGTAAAACCTAAACCCTAAACTAATAAAAAACATAAACCTAAAATAAAAATAAAATAAATCTAAACCTAAACTAAAATAAATAAAACCTAAAACTAAAATAAACTAAACCAAAACCTAAACCTAAACTAAATAAAATAAAATAAACTAAAATAACCAAAATCTAAATTAAAACATAAAACCTAAAAATAAACAAAAAATAAAAACCTAAAACCTGAGCTTAAAAGAATAAAATTAAAGCCTAAACCTAAACCTAAAAGAAAAAAAAATAAAACTTAAACCTAAAAACTACAATAAAAATAAAACTAAACTAAAAAATAAACCTAAACCTAAACCTAAACCTAAACTTAAAAAATAAACTAAATGAAAAACCTAAACTAAAGCAAATAAACCTAAAATAAATAAAATAAACTAAATAAAAATAAAATTGAACCTAAATTAAAATAAAAAATAAAATAAACTAAAAAGCTAAATAAACCTAAACACACCGATTTACTTAATTTAAATAAATAAATTAGAAAAACCCTAAACCCTAACCAAGAAATTGTAAACCCTAAACCTTAAACCCTAAACCCTAAACTCGAAACCAAAATGTGAAACCATAAACCCTAAACCCTAAACCCTAAACCCTAAAACACAAAACCCTAAACCTTAAACTCTAAACTAACCCTGAACCCTGCTAGCCCTAAACCTTAAAACCCTAAACACTAAAGCTAAATAAACCTAAACCCTAAACCCTAATCCCTAATCTAAACCCAAACCTAAACCTAAACCCTAAACCCTAAACCCTCCTTAATCCTAATGCCTAACCCTAAATCCTAAACCCTAAACCCTAAACTAAACCTAAACCTAAAGAAACTAAATAAATAAAAAATGAACATAAACCCTAAAACCTAATAAAAAACCAAAACCTAAACCTAAACCCTAATAATGGTGAACCTGACTGAACAACAGATGACAACTTGGCTCGCCTAGATCTACGCTGGAGGAAAAGGTGGAGGTCTATATGGTGGTGGTGGGGATTTGAGGTGCCATGGATATGGAGGTGGTGGCCGGAGGTGTGTGGTTATGGAGGCGTGAGGAGCAGAAGGTTACAACCATGGTGGTCACGGAGGATAGATTGGGATATGATGGCGATCCACGCCGAGAGGGTGGTGGTTCCGATAGAACCGGAGAAATTGAAGAATGATCCAATCCGCTACTTATGGAACAATGTCTTTACAAGAGAGATAGTTCTAGCTATCTAGGGTTTTATTTTATGCGATCATTTTATCTATGTCATCTTGTGTCTTAGAAAACTTGGTCTACTTGGTGAAATCGAAAAGAAGAAATGTTGAATATGAATTTGTTCTCTGTTAAAAAAAACCTTAAACCCTAAACCCTAAACTAAAACCTAAATTCTAAACTTAAAACCTAAACCCTAAACCCTAAACCCTAAAAACCATAAACCCTAAACACTAAACCTTAAACCCTAAACCCTAAACCTTAAGCCCTAAAACCTAAAATAAACTAAACCCTAAACCTTAAACCCTAAACCCTAAAATGCTAAACCCTAAACCTTAAACCCTAAAACCTACAACCCTAAACCCTTGATGATATTTTCCTTGAATGAGACTCCCTATCCTTCAGCTCTTAGCAATTCTCTATATACTTTAGATAAGATTTTACTTAGGTTTGCAGGTAGTAAAGCTCACAAGAATATCAACAACTGGGTGCTACCTCCTCACAGGTTTGTTGGCTATGATGGTTGTGATGATCTCACTCCCTATTGGTTCGGTAGTAGCTCATGTGATGTAACCCTTCTGCTGAAGTTTGGATGCCCATACTTGCATCTGCCCTAGCAGATGTGATTGAGCCTGAGCCTTCTCTATCATAATTTCTTACTAACATACTCATATTATATTGTTTTCTTCAAACTTTTTGTCTGTATTACCTTAACTGTCCTAATCTCCCTCTTATTATAACTTTGCAGGTGATTCTCTCTCCTTCTTTTCGCTCCAGTTATCATGCATTCCCACATCCTCGAGCATTGGCTTTATTCTTATTTTAGCTTATTATGTTAACCATCTTGTATCTTTTGATTGTTTTTTTGCTTTCTTTTACTCTTGGATGTACTTAGATATGGGATTACTCCTTAGGTGATTGTAGCTCTTTGAGCGATGGTTAGTTTATCCCCTTTTAAGGACCTTGTAACCCTCTTTGTGGCAATAAAATACCCTACATGGGGCTTCCCTAAAAAATAAAAAAATTAAAAAAAATTAAAAAAAATCCACTAAACCTAAACCCACAAACTCTAAATTCTACCCTGGGCTAAATCTTTAACTGACCACTGACCCTAAACCCCACCAACCTGAACAGGCCCTAGGCCCTGGGCTAGCCTGGGCCTGAGCTGGGCCTACCCAGGCTGAGCTGACTGGGCCTGAGCTAAACAGGCCCTGGGCCTAGCCACTGATCTAAACTGGGCCACTGAGGCTGGGCTGAGCCTGGGCACAGGCCCTGGGCCACTGAGCCCTGGGCTAGCCCAGGCATGGACTACCCTGGGCCAGCCCAGGCCTGAGGTTGGGCCTAGGCTTGGGCCTGTGCTGAGATAGGCTGGGCTGAGCTGAGCTGGGCCAGGCCACTGTGGCTGAGCTAGGCCCTGGGCTGAGCAGGCCCTGGGCCCTGGGCTGAGGCTGGAGTCCTTGGGCCCTGGGCCCTGGGCCTGGGCTAAGACCTGGGCAGGCTGAGCCAGGCCTGAGCTGACTGGTGATCCAGGCCTGGGCCAGGCTGGGCCACGGCTAAACTGAGGCCTGGGCTTAGTCTAGGCTGAGCCTGGGCATGAGCCTGGGCTGGAGTCTTGACCTGGGCCTAGGCTGGGCACTGAGCCGACTGAGCTAGGCTGAGGCTGAGCCAGGCCAACAACTGGGCCACTGAGGCTGAGGCTGGGCTGAGGCTGTACTGGGCTGATGGGCCTGATACTGGGCCACTGATCACCCAGACCTAGGCCCTGGGCCTGGGCCTGAAGGCCCTGGGCTTTGGGCCCAGATGCTGGGACTGGTCACTGGAGTCCAAGCTGAGATAATGCACCTGGGCCACAGTCCTGGGCCCCAAAGGCCTAAACTGGGCTGGCTAGATAAGACCTAAGATAAAGATAAATCTGAAACTGAGCCTATAAATGAAAATAAAGATAAGCTAACTAACTATAAGATAAAATACATAAACTAAAGATAAAATGGGAATAAAAAAACTGGACTAAGATAAAGATAAATAACCTAAACTAAATTAAAATAAAATAAAACCTCAGACTAAAAGATTAAATAAAATAAAGAAACTAAATAAACATTAATTAAACCTGGATATAATAAATTAAAACTAAAAGAAAACCTGGCTAAAATGTAAACCTAAAAAACCTAAACCAAAATAAAAATAAATATAAAAACCTAAACTAAACTTAAAATAAATAATATAAAATAAACTAAAATAAACTTAACAAAGTAAAAATAAAACCTAAAATAAAACCTAAAATAAAACCTAAAACTAGCACAAAAAAATAAAATAAAAACCTAATCTAAACCTAAAATAAAAATAAAATAAACCTAAAAAAGAGTAAACTAAAATAAAATTAAAATAAAAATAAACCTAAAATAAAAAATGAAATAAAAAACACACTAAAATAAATAAACTTAAAATAAATAAACAAAACTAAATAAAAAAATGAACCTAAATAAAAATAAAAAAAATAAAATAAACTAAACTAAATAAAAACTAAACTAAATAAACCAAAACCTACTGATTTACTTAATTTAAAAAAAATTAAAATAATTAAATAAATAAATACTCTTAACCTAAACCAAACACAAACCCTAAAACCACAAACCACAAAACCCAAACCACTAAACTTTAAACTCACAGACCACTAAACTACTGACCCCCAAACCATAAAGCACTAAACCTAAATTGTAAACCTAAAACCTTATGCCTAGACCCTAAACCATATACCCTAAACCCAAACCACTAAAACCCAAAGCTATCCACAAACCCTAAACCAAAATCTAAAACCCTAAACCTCTAAAAGCTAAAAACTATACTAAACCTGCTGGAAGTGCTAGTGGATATGATGGTGGATATGGAGGTGGTGATTATGGAGGCAAGATCTGGAGGTGCTAATGGATCTAAAGGTGCTAGTGGATATGGAGATGGTGGTTATGGAGGCAAAAGGAGTGATAGAGGTTACAACCGTGGTGGTGGCAGAGGGATAGATTAGAGATATGATGGAGGATCTTGCTACTCATGAGGCAAAGGTGGTCTGATGGGAATTAGAGAAACTAAAGAACGATCAATCTGATCTACTACTTACGGAACTAGGTCTTTATAGTAGAGATGATTCTAATTATATAGGGTATTTGATCTACTCTATGCTTGCTCATTTTATGTAGGATAAAAATCATAGAAAAGTTGGACCTAGGTGAAATCGAAAGAAGAAATGTTGAATCTAAATTTCTTCTCTATTAAAAAAAACCCAACACTAAATGAAAAACCTAAAATAAACCTTAAACCCTAAAACAAAAACCCACTAAACCCTAAACCTTAAACCATAAACTCTAAACCTAAATCCTAAAGCCTAAACTAAACTGAAATCCTAAACCCTTAATCTAAACTATAATAACTAAAAAAATAAATCTAAACCCAAACCTTAAAATAAAACCCAAACATAAAATAAACATAAAACCTAAAATAAAATAAAATAGAAAATAGATAAAAAAACTAAACTAAAAAATAAATCTGAAATAAAACCTAAAATAAATAAAATAAAACCTAAACTAAAATAAACAAAAGATAAAAAATAACTAAACTGGTAAAATAAACTAAGATAAAAAAAACCACAAACTAAACACTAAAAATACTAAACCTAAACTAAATAAATAAAGATAATAAACTAAAATAAACCTAAACTAAACTAAAAAAAATAAAAAATAAACCTAAAATAAAACCTAACTTGGACCAAAAATAAAATAAAACCTAAAGATAAAATAAAACATAAACCTAAAATAAAATTAAAAGGCTAAAAATAAGCATAAACTGCATAATCAAAATAAATTAAAATAAAAACTTAAACTAAAATAAAATAAACTTAAACCTAAATAAAATAAAAAAAACATAAGTAAAATATAGTATAAGTAGAGATAAAATGGTTAAATAAAGCCCTAGGCCTGGGCACTTGGTTGTTATAAATCTGTACATTAGGCCCAAGACCCTAGGCCTGATCTGAGCCTGATCCTGAGACCACTGGCCCTGGACTGGGCCAGGCTGACTGGCTGCAGATAATAGGCCTGAGCCATGAATCCTGGGCCCTGTAAAGACCCTGGGCCCAGGCTCTGACAGCCTGGCCACAGGCCTGAGCCACAAGGCCACTGAGGCTATAGGCTGATCCTGGGCCTTGCCCACAGGCCCGGCTGCTTGGGCCTGGGCCTGGGAGCTGACCTGGGCAGAGGCCTGGCCCTGGAGTCCTGAGTCTTGGGCCCGGCTGGGCCCTGAGGCCCTGGGCCTTGGGGCTGAGGCCACTGGGAGTCAGAGGCTAGTTGATCCTGGGCCCTGAGGTGACATGAGCACTGCCCTGAGGCCCTGAGGCCCTGACCTGAGGCCTCGCTGGGCCAGCCCACATTAGGCCCAGAGTGCTAAATCCTGATTTTAAGATACACGTGGGTTGTGAGCCTTAGGCCAAGGCAGGCACTGGGCCTAAAACCAAAACCTAAAATAGGTAAATATAACCTAAATAAATATATAATATAAAATAAAATAAAAACTTAAACTAAAACATAGACCTAAAAGAGATAATAAAATAAAATAAATAAGTAAAATAAAATTAAAATATAATAAATAAAATCTTAAAAAAACTAAAAAAAAAAATAAACCTGGAATAAAAAACTTAAATAAAATTAATAATAAATGTAAAATAAAAATAAATGACTAAATAAATTAAAAAAAAATAAAAAGAAATGTAAACTAAAATAAAGAAGCTAAAATAAATAAAAAAATGAAAAACCTAAACCTAATAAAATGACATAAAAGGAAATAACCTAAAGCCTAGATTAAAATAACTAACTAAAAATAAATAAAATTTAAACCTGAACTTGGATTAAATGAAAGAATGGAATAAACTTAAAATAAGCTGAAGCCTAAAAAAATAAGACTAAAATGAAACGTAAAAGATAAAACCTAAAACCTGAGCTTAAAGCTATAATAAAACCTCAGCTTAAAAAAATGAAGTAAAAGACCTAAACCTAAAAGATAAAAATAAAACTCAAGCTAAAAATAAACTTAAACCTGAAACATAAACTAGAGAATGAGCTGGGATAAAAACCTAAAGGCTAAAATAATTAAACCTAAAATAAATAAACTAAATAAATAAAATAAAATAAACCTAAATAGGTTAGAAAATAAAAGTAAGTAAAATAATTAAAAATTCAAACTTTATATACTAGATAAGCCCTATTAAACCTACAGGTTTACTTAAGTTTTTTTTTATTATAATCCCTAAACCCTAAACCCTAAACCCTAAACTCCAAAAAATACTAAACCCTAAAGCCTAAACCCTAACCCTAAACATTAAACCCTAAAAACATAAAGACTAACACTTTAAACCCTAAACTCTAAACCTTAAACCTTAAACCCTAAACCCTAACCCTAAATCCTAAACCCTAAACCCCAAACCCTAAACCTAAACCTAACTAAATAAATTATAAAATAAACCTAAACCCTAAAACCTAATAAACCTAAACCTAAACCCAAACCCTAAGAATGGGTAAACCTGATGTGAACATGACCTTCAACCAGATCATCAAGAAGGAGGCAAGGTGGAGGTGGCTTATCAAGTGGTGGGGATCTGGACTTGGATATGGAGGTGGTGGTAAAGGTGGTGGGGAGGAACCAGGTTAGTAATGGTGGGAGAGATAGGGGATATGATGGTGATCCCGCTACTCAAGAGGTGGTGGTTCTGATGGAACCGAGAAATTAAAGAATGTCCAACCGATCGCTATGGAACAGCAAGAGAGACGTTCTAGTCTAGGTTTTGGATTTTCTATATGCATGCTCATTTTGAACTATGTTGTTGTGTCTTAGAAAACTTGGTGTGTTACTTGGTTGATGAATTATAAAAGAAGAAATGTTGAATCAATTTACTCTATTAAAAATAAAACCCTAAACCCTAAACTAAAACATGAACTAAACCTAAAACCTAAACTCTATACCCTAAACCCTAAAAACCCTAAACCTTAAACCCTAAACCCTAAATCCTAAAACACTAAACCCTAAATCCTAAACCCTAAAACTTAAACCCTAAATCGTAAACCCTAAACCCTAAACCCTTAATCCTAAACCCTAAACTCCATACCATAAACCCTAAAACATAAAGTAACCCTAAACCATAAACCATAAACCCTAACCCTAAACCCTAAAAACCTAAAAGACTATACCCAAACTAAATAAAAACTAAAAATAAATAAAATAAAAAAACCAAACCTAAATAAAATAAATAATATAATAAGATAAAACATAAATTAAAATCTAAACCTTAACCTAAACCTAAGCCTAAACCTAAATATAAAATAAAATAAAAATAAAAACTAAACTAAAATTAAATAAATAAAGACAAAACATAAAAATAAAATAAACCTAAATAAAATAAAAACTAAACATAAAACAAAAATAAAATAAACCTAATATAAAATAAAATAAAAACTAAATAAAAAGCTAAACCTAAAAAATAAACATAAAAATAAAACCTAAAAATAAATAAAAAAATTAAATGTAAACCCTAAACTAAAAAAAACCTAAACCTCAAATAAACAAAATAAAATAAACCTAAACCTAAACTAAAATAAATAAAACCTAAACCTAAACCTAAAATAAACTAAACCTATACCCTAAAATAAATAAATAAAATAAACTAAAAATAAACCTAAACCTAAACTAAAAAATAAAACCCAAAAATAAACCTAGAATAAAGACATAAAACCCAAATTTAAACCTAAAAATAAAAAATAAAACCTAAACCTAAAAAATAAAATAAAAAAAACTAAACTAAAAAATAAACATAAACCTAAACCTAAATCTAAAAAATAAACTAAAATAGAAAACCTAAACTAAAATAAATAAACTTAAAAAAATAAACTAAACTAAATAAAAATAAAAATAAACCTAAATAGAAAAATAAACTAGATAAACCTAAACCTATTGGTTTACTTAATTTTAAAAAAAAACCCTAAACCCTAAAGCCTAAACCTAAACCCTAAATCCTAAACCCTAAACCCTAAACCCCAAACACTAAAACTAACCCTAAACCCTAAACCTTAAAACCTTAAAGCCCTTAGCCCTAAACCCTAAACAAACCCTAAACCCTAAACCTTAAACTAACCCTAAACCCTAAGCTAATCCCAAACCATAAACCCTAAACCTTAAACACTAAACCTTAAAAACCATAAACCCTAAAGCGTAAACACTAAACCTAAACCCTAAACCCTAAATCTTAACCCTAAACCCTAAAGCCTAAAACCCTAAACTCTAAACTCTAAAACCCTAAACCCTAAACCCTAAACCCTAACCCTAAAAACCTAAAAACCTAAACCTAAACTAAATGAAATAAATAAGAAAGCCTAAACCTAAATGAAATAAAATAAAAACATAAACTAAAACCTAAACCTAAACCTAAAATAAAAAATAAAAATAAAATAAACTAAAATATAAATAAAACATAAATTAAACTAAAAATATAATAAACCCAAGAATTATAAAATCTAAATAAAATAAAAACTAAATGTAAAATAAAAAAATAAACCTATAATAAGATAAAATAAAAACTAAATAAAAATCTAAACCTAAAAAATAAACCTAAAAATAAATAAAACCTAAAGCCTAAACTAAAAAAATAAGCCTAAAATTAAAATAATATAACTAAAATAAAATAAACCTAAAATAAACTAAAATAAATAACAACTAAACCAAAACTTAAGATAAATTAAACCTAAATATAAACCTAAACTAAATAAAATAAAATAAACTAAAAATAAAACTAAACCTAAACCCAAAAAAATAAAATAAAAACTTTAACCTAAACCTAAACCTACAAATTAAAAATAAAACCTAAATATACAAAATAAAATAAAATAAAACTCAACTAAAGTAAACCTAAACCTAAGCTAAAAAAATAAAACTTAAAAATAAACCTAAAATAAAAACCTAAAACCTAATACAAAAAAAAAATAAAATATAAACATGAACCTAAACCTAAAAATAAAATATAAAACCTAAACCTAAAAGAAAAAAAAAACTCAACTAAAAAATAAACCTAAACATAAACCTAAACCTAAAAAATAAACTAAAATAAAAAACCTAAACTAAAATAAAGAAACCAAAAATAAATAAACTAAATTTAAAAAATAAAAAATAAACCTAAATAAAAATAAAAAATAAAATAAATAAACTGAATAAACCTAAACCTACTAGTTTACTTAATTTAAAAAACCCTAAACAACAAAAGTAACCCTAACCCCTATACCTACAAAACTAAACCTACAACCCTAAACCCTTTACTCTGAACCCTCTAAAAACCCTAAGCCCTATTCCCAAAACTCTAGACCCTAAACCCTAAACCCTAAACCCTAAAAGCATAAACTTTAAAACCTTAAACCCTAAATCCTAACCTTAAACCCTAAACTGTAAACCCCTAAACCCTAAACCTAAACCTAAAGTAACTAAATAAATTAAAAAATAAACCTAAACCCTAAAACCTAATAAAGTTTTACCTAAACTTAAACCCTAATGGGCGTAACCTTCATGGAAGGAACATCACCATCAACCGTGCTCAAGATCTAAGAAGGGAGAGGAGAAGGCAACATCGAGTGGTGGTGGGGGAGGCCGGTGGATATGGACGTGGTGGTTGGAGCAATGGTTATGGAGGCGAGGAGGGATGAGGTTACATTCATGGGTGGTGGAGCAGAGATCGGGATATGATGGTGGATCCTACTGAGAGAGGTCAGTGGTTGATGGGAACTAGAGAAAGAAGAATCCACATGATCCGCTAAAGTCTTTATAGAGAGGGTTCTAATTTTCTATGGTTTTTGATTTGCTCTATGTGTGCTCATTTTTTATCTATGTCATCGCTGGTCTAGAGAACTTGGTGTGTTACGATAAAAAAGAAGAAATGTTGAATGTGGATATGTTCTTAAAAAACCAAAAACCCTAAAACCCTAAACTAAAACCCAACCAAAACTAAACCTAAACCTAAACCCTAAACCCTAATATATATATATATATATATATATATATATATATAATATATATATATATATATATATAATATATATAATAAAAAATAAAACTAAACCCTAAACTAAAACCCTAAACTAAAACCCTAAACCTAAACCAAAACCCTAAACCCTAAAACCCTAAACCCTAAACCCTAAACTAAAACCCTAAAAATAAACAAAAAATAAAACTAAACTACTAAAACTAAAACTAAATAAAACTAAACTAAAATAAAACTAAAACTAATAAACTAATACAAAAAACAAAAATAATAAACTAAAGCAAAAACTAGTAAAACTAACTAAACTAAACTAACTAAATAATAACTAAAAAACTAATAAATTAATAATTACAAAATTTAACTAAACTAATAAACAAACTGATAATTAAATTAAACATAAACAAAAGAACCCCACTAATAAACTAACTAAAAATAAACTAAACTAATAAAACTAATAAAAACTAAACTAAACCTAAACTAATAACTAAAAAAACTAATAAACTAACTAAACTAAATCATAATAAATAACTAACTAATAATAATAACTAACTAATAAACCTAAACCCTAAACATAACTAACCTAATAAATAACTAAGTAATAAAAAACTAAACCCAATAACTAAACTAAGTAAACTAAAACTAATAACTAAACTAAATAACTAATAAATAACCAATAATAACTAAGTGAATAACTAACTAAACTAATAAACTAATAAACTAACTAAACCTAATAAACTAATAAATTAATAATAACTAAACTAATAATAATCAAAACTAATAAACTAAAATAATAAACTAATAATTAAACTAACACTAAACTAATAAACTAATAATAAACTAAACTAAAAAAAAATAATAACTAAACTAATAATAATAATAATAATAATTAAACTAATGATAAACTAAATAATAAATAAAACCCAAAATAAATAAACAAAACCTAATAAAAAAAAACAAAACATAATAAACTAACTAATAATAATAAACTAATAAAACTAACTAAACTAATAAAGTAATAATAACTAATAAATAAAAAAAAAAATAAACTAAAAAAAAATAATAACTAAAAAAACTCTAAATAATAATAAAACATAATAACATTAAAACTAACTAAACTAATCTAATAATAATAATAATAAACTAAATAATAAATAACTAAAACTAAACTAAACTAAACACTAAACTAACTAAACTAATAAATAATAATTAACTAAATAAAACTAACTAATAAAACTAATAATAACTAATAATAATAAAAAACCAATAATAAAAACCAATAAATAAATAACTAAAATAACTAAAACTAATAATAATAATAATAATAATAATAATAATAATAATAATAATAATAATAATAATAATAATAATAATAATAATAATAATAATAATAATAATAATAATAATAATAATAATAAAAAAAAACTAAACACCAAACACCAAACAAAAAACTAAATTAATAAAACTAATAATAAAACTAATAATAAATAAACTAAACTAAAGTAAAAAATAATAATAAACCAAAAACTAAAAAAAATAAAAAACTATAAAACTAATAAAAAATAAAACTAAACAAAAACTAACTAATAAAACCTAATAAACTAATAAATAATAAACTAAAAATGTAATAATAACTATTAAAAAATTAAAACTAATAATAAACTAAATAAAACTAATAAGAAATAACTAATAACCTAAAACTAATAACTAATAAACTAAGAAACTAATAAACAAACTAATAAACTAAACTAATAATAAAACTAATAAACTAACTAATAACTAAACTAATAATAATAATAATAAGCAATAATAATAATAATAATAATAATAATAAACTAAATAAAACTAACCTAAACCTAAAATAAACCTAAAAAATAAAATAAACTAATCTAAAATAAAATAAATAAAAACCTAAACTAAACAAAAAAATAAAATAAACCTAAAAATAAGAAGCCTAAATAAAATAAAACCTAAATGTAAAAAAAATACCTAAAATAAAATAAAATTCAAACTAAATAAACCTAAACCTAAAAAAAAAATAAACCTAATAAACCTAAACAAAACCTATTCCATAAACTAAAAAACTAAACATAAAATAAAACAAAATAAAATAAACCTAAACCTAAACTAAAATAAACTAAAGTAAAATAAATAAAACCCAAAATAGACCTAAAATAAACCTAAGAATAATAAACCTAAAAAAAAACTAAACAAAAATAAAATAAAATAAACCTAAAATAAAATATAAAATAAAAAAAATAAACCTAAAAAAACAAACCTAAAATAAATAAAATGAATCCTAAACCCTAAACTAAAAAAAATCTAAATCTAAAATAAAAAATAAACCTAAACCTAAACTAAACTAAAATAAACTAAATAAATAAAACATAAAGCTAAACCTAAACCTAAACTTAAACTAAATAAAATAAACTAAACTAAAAATAAACCTAAACCTAAACTAAAAAATTAAACCTAAAATAAAACCTAAAATAACCTAAACCTAAACCTAAACCTAAAAATAAAAAAATAAAATCTAAACCTAAAAATAAAATAAAAATAAAACTAAATTGAAACTTAAACCTAAACCTAAACCTAAAAATAAAATTATAACCTAAACCTAACCCTAAAAAATAAAATAAACCTAAAAAATAAAATAAAATAAATCTAAACAAAATAAACCTAAACCTAAACCTAAATAATAATCTAAAATAAAAAAACTAAATTAAAATTAAATAAATAAAATAAAAATAAACCTAAATAAAAATAAAATAAACTAAACTAAAATAAATAATAAACTAAGTAAACATATAAGTTTACTTATTTAAAAAAAAATTTAAAATAAAATAAAAAACCCAAACCCTAAAACCTTAAACCCTAAAACTAAACCCAAAACCCAAAACCCTAAACCTAAACCTACAACCTTAAACCCTAAACCTTAAACCCCAAACCCTAAACCCTAAACCCTAACCCTAAACACTAAACCTTGAACCCTAAAAGCCTAAAAACCTGAAACTAAAATAAATAAAACTTTAAAATAAAAAAAAAACATAAACATAAATAAAATAAAATAAAAACCAAACTAAAACTTAAACCTAAACCTAAAATAAAATATAATAAAAATATAAATTAATCTAAAAATAAAATAAATTAAACTAAAAAAGTAAAAATAAATAAATAAAAAACCTAAATAAAATAAAAAAAATACCTAAATAAAATAAAATAAAAACTAAAAAAATCTTAAACCTAAAAATAAAACCTAAAAAAACTATTCCCTAAAGTAAAAAAAAACCTAAACATAAGATAACCAAAATAATATAAACCAAAATTTAAGCTAAAATAAACTAAACTAAAATAAATAAAACCCAAAATAGGCTTAAAATAAACCTAAGAATAAAAAACTTAAATAAAATAAAAATAATACATAAAATAAAAATAAAATAAACCTAAAATAAAGCTAAAATAAAATAAAATAAAAACTAAATAAAATCCTAAACCTAAAAAATAAAACCTAAAATAAATAAAATAAAACCCAATAAACTAAAATAAATAAAATAAAATAAATTAAACTAAAATAAAACCCTAAACCTAAAAAAATAAAATAAAACCTAAACCTAAACATAAAATTAAAATAAACCTAAACCTAAACAAAATTAAAAAATACACAAATAAAAAATAAACCTAAACCTAAACCTAAACCTAAAAAATAAACTAAAATAAAAACCTAAATGAAATTAAAATAAACTAAACTAAATACAAATTAAAAACAAACATAAATAAAAATAAAAAATAAAATAAACTAAAATAAATAGAAAATAAACTAAATAAACCTAAACCTTTTATAATTTTTTAAAAAAATCAAATGCTAAACCCTAAACCATAAAAAACCCTAAACCCTAAACCCTAAAACCCTAAACCCTAAAATCCTAAACCCTAAACACTAAACCCTAAAAAACTGAAAACCTAAAAAACCTATAAACCTAAAATCCTAAACCTAAATTAAATAAAACCTAAAAATAAAGTATATAAAAATCCTAAACATTAATAAAATAAAATAAAAATAAACTAAAAACCTAAACTAAAACCTAAAATTAAAAAAATAAACTAATAAAAAACTAAAATAAAATAAGTAAAACCAAACTAAACTTGAAAATAAAATAAACATAAGAATAAAACCTAAATAAAATACAAACTAAACGTAAAATAAAAACAAATAAACCAAAAATAAAATAAAATAAAAACTAAATAAAACCTAAACCTAAAAAACCTAAAAAATAAAAAATAAAACCTAAATCCTCAACTAAAGAAAAAACCTAAACTAAAATAAAAATAAAATAGACCTAAACTTAAACTAAAATAAACTAAACTAAAATAAATAAAACCTAAACCTAAACATAAAATAAAGTAAATCAAAACCTAAACCTAAACTAAATAAAATATAATTAACTAAAATAAACCTAAACCTAAACTAAAAAATAAAACCTAAAATAAACCTAAAATAAAACCTAAAATGTAATCCTAAAAAATAAAATAAAATAAAATCTAAACCTAAAATAAAAAATAAACCTAAACCTAAATAATAAAATAAAAATAAAACTAAACTAAATTATAAACATAAACCTAAACCTAAAAAAAAAATAAAATAAAAACCTAAACTAAAATTAATAAACATAAAAATAAATAAACTAAACTAAATAAAAAAATAAATAAAATATTGAATAAATAAACTAAATAAACCTAAACTTATTTATTTAATTTAAAAAAAACTAAACACTAAACCCTAAACCTAAACACTAAATCAAAACCCTAAACCCTAAAACTAACCTAAAAAACCTAAACCTACAAACTAAACCTAAACTAAAACCCTAAACCCTAAACTATAAACCATACACCCTAAAACCTTAAACCTTAAACCCTAAACTAACCATAAACTCTAAAAACTCTAAACCCTAAACCCTAAAGCCTAAAATCCTAAATCATAAACCCTAATCTAACCCTAACCCTAAGATAAACTATAACTTAAACCCTAAAGCATAAATAAACCCTAAGCACTAAACCTTAAACCCTAACCACAAACACTAAACCCTAAAACCCTCAACCCTAAAACATTTAACCATAAACTTTAAACCCTAAACCCTAAGTGCTAAACCATAAACACTAAAAACCTAGAAACTAAAACCTAAACTTAATAAAATCTAAAAATAAAATTAAAAAAAAACATAAACCTAAATAAAATAAAATAAAATAAAAACCTAAACTAAAGCCTAAACCTAAACCTCAAAATAAAAATAAACTAAAATAAAATAAATAAGAACCAAAACTAAACTAAAAAAAATAAAATAAACCTCAAAATAAAAATGCTAAATAAATTAAAAAGTAAACATAAAGAAAAAATAAAATAAACTTGAAATAAAATAAATCAAAAATTAAATAAACCTAAACTTAAAAAAATAAACCTAAAAACCTAAAACTAAATAAAAATAAAACCTAAACCCCAAACTAAAATAAATCATGAACCTTAAATAAAAATAAAATAAACAAAATAAAATAATCCTAAACCTAAACTAAATTAAACTAAACTAAAATAAATAAAACCTAAACCTAAACCTAAAATAAACTAAACCAAACCTAAACCTAAACTAAACAAAATAAAATAAACTAAAATAAATGTAAACTAAAAAAAAAACAAAAAAAAAAACCTAAAATAAAATCCTAAACCCTAAAACTAAAAAAATATAATAAAATCATAAACCTAAACTAAAAAATAATAAATAAAACCCAAAACCTAAATAAAATATAAAATAAAACTCAACTAAAAAATAAACCTAAACTTAAACCTAAAAAATAAACTAAAATAAAAAAACTAAACTAAATAAAAATGAAAAATAAAGTAAACTAAAATAAATAAAAAATAAACTAAATATACTACATAATCCTAAACCTGCCGATTTACTTAATTAAAACCATAAACAAAATCCTAAACACCAAACCCTAAGCCCTAAACCCTAAACCTATAAACCAAAACCCTAAACCCTAAACTCTAAACCCTAAACCCTAAACCCTAAACCCTAAAACCCTAAACCCTAAACTCTAAACCCTAACCCTAAACCCTAAACCTTAAAAGCATAAACCTTAAAACCCTAAATCCTAAACCCTAAACCCTATACCTAACCCTAAACCCTAAACCCTAAACCAAACCCTAAACCTAAACCTAAAGTAACTAAATAAATTAAAAAATAAACCTAAAACCCTAAAACCTAAACCTAAACCCTAAGAATGGGTAGAACCTTGATGATAGAACTTCACCGCCAACCGTGCTCAAAGTGGAGGCAAAGGAGGTTATTGAATGGTGGTGGTATCTGAGGGATATGGAGGTGGTGAGCAAAGGTTATGGAGGCGGAGGATGAAGGTTATACCATGGTGGCGAGGGAGAGATCAAGGATATGATGGATCCCGCTACTCAAGATCCGTGATGGTTTTGATGGGAACTAAAGAAATTGAACCATCCATCCGATCTCGCTTATGGAACTATGTCTTTATAAGAGATGTCTAGTTATCTGTTTTTGATTTGCTCTATGTGTGCTCATTTTTTATCTATGTCATCACTTGTGCTTTAGAAAACATGGTGTGTTACTTGGTTGATGAAATCAAAAAGAAGAAATGTTGAATCTAAATTTGTTCTCTATTAAAAAAACCAAAACCCTAAACACTAAACTAAAACCTAAACCCGATAATTTGCTGAGCCTTTATCGGTCAATCTTTTGATGCTTTTGGATTGGACTTTTTTTTTTGGTGGTTGGTGGCTACCTTTCAACCCCTTTGAGTGGTTGTTGTCTAATGATTTGCATTACACTTTTATGTTTCCTTCAGTTGATGGTTTCATTTTTAAGCTATTTAGTCATTTGTGGTTGCTCACCCTGGTTAAGCTTGGTGACTGCTTATTGTCGGACTTTGTCTTGAGGGCTCCTATCCTGGTTTTGTTAGTTGTTTCTCTATTAATTAGCATTGGTCTGACGCTTGCTGATGGCTAGTTCTAGTTTTCCCTAGTTTGGAGCTTAGATGGGTATTTGGTTAATGGTTGTTGTTGGTGTTCTAACTTTGTTATGGCCTCTCTCTAGGTTATTGTGATTAGTCAATTATGGTTTTCATTTGGTGGTTTGGCTGCTAGCTGGTTGCTGGCTCGGTTGCTCTTTGTTTAATGGTGATGGATCTAGAACTCTATGACCTTTTGATGTTCTTGTATCGTATGTTCTATGATGGCTTTGATGTTACTCACCTCTTCTCTCTACCAGGTAGCATTACATATGATTGTAACCCTTCTTTATGAAGTTTGGATGATCATATATATTGTTGCCCCTTAAGATGATCCTAACTTAGCCTGAGCCTTCTCTCAACTCTCTCATTTTCCTCTCTTTACCCTTATCCTTTTAGCTATGATTTTTCCCCATGTAGTTTTGCAGATTTTTTTTACATGTTGGAACTTTATAGAGGGAATGTCGCTCACCAACCTAAGTATTGTTATTGTGGATCTTGCTTATCTTGCTTTCTTAATAATCATGAACGTCATTGACATCCTTTTCTATTTTTGATTTGTAGTTTTACTCTTTTTCTCTTATGCTTTGGTGTATTTGTTCTTATTTTTCTTTTCTAATGTACTTAGATGGGGTTTAGCTCTCTAGGTTTCTTGTAGCTCAAAGAGAGAATTTTAGAGCTTTACCTCTTTTAAGGACATTATATCTTTTCCATTTATGGTAATAAAATTCTAACTTTTTCCAAAAAAAACCCTAAACCCTAAACAACCCTAAACCCTAAAACCCTAAACCCTAAACCCAAAACCTAAACCCAAACCCTAAACCCTAAACCCTAAACCCTAAACCCTAAACCCTAAACCCTAAAACCCTAAACCCTAAACTAACCCTAAACCCTAAAGCCTAAACACTAAGACCTAAACCCTATAACTTAAACCCTAACCCTAAACCCTAAACCCTAAAAGCATAAAACCTAAACCCTAAACCCTAAACCCTAAATCATAAACCCTAAACTTAAACCCAAAGTAACTAAATAAATTAAAAAATAAACCTAAACCCTATAACCAAATAAACCTAAATCTAAACTTAAACCCTAAGAATGGGCAGAACCTTGATGGTAGGAACATCACTATCAACTAGGTTCAGTCTAGATATGGAGGTGAAGGCAAAGGTGTTATCAGTGAGGCTATCCGGGAGGTGCCGGGTGGATAGAGTGTGGTGGTCAGAGCAATGGTGGTTATGGAGGTGGGAGGAGCTACAAAAGTTACAGCCATAGTGGTGGCAGAGGGAGAGATCAGGGATATGATGGTGGATCTCGTTACTCGAGAGGCCAGGGTGGTTCAGATGGGAACTGAAGAAACTGAAGAATGGTCGATCCACCACGCCATGGAACTATGTCTTTATAGAAGAGAGAGTTCTAGTTATCTAAGGTTTTGGTTTGCTCTATGCATGCTCATATTTTATCTATGTCATCGCTTGTGTCTTAGAAAACTTGGTGTGTTACTTGATTGATGAAATCGAATAGAAGAAATGTTGAATCTAAATTTATTCTCTATTAAAAAAAACTAAAAACCCTAAACCCTAAACTAAAACCCTAAACCCAAACCCTAAACCTACAAACTAAAACCCCAAAACCCTAAACCCTAAACCTAAACCCTAAACCCTAAAACCCTAAACCCTAAAACCCTAAACCCTAAAAAACCTAAACCCTAAACCCTATAAACCTAAAAACCTAAACATAAAATAAATAAAACCTAAAAATAAAATAAATAAATAAACCTAAACCTAAATAAAATAATAAAATAAAATAAAATAAAACATTAACTAAAATCTAAACCTAAACCTAAACCTAAATATAAAATAAAATAAATAAAAACCTAAACAAAATTAAAAAATAAAATAAACCTAAGAATAAAAATCCTAAATAAAATAAAAACTAAACATAAAATAAAAATAAAATAAAATAAAATAAAAACCTAAACCTAAAAAATAAACCTAAAATAAAAAAACCAAAAAACACTAAACTAAAAAAATAAACCTAAAGTAAAAAATAAAATAAATAAAATAAAATAAACTTAAACCTAAACTAAAATAAATAAAACCTAAACCTAAACCTAAACTAAATAAAAAAATCAACTAAAAAAAACCTAAACCTAAACTAAAAAATAAAACCTAAAAAATAAACCTAAAATAAAAACCTAAAACCTAAACCTAAAAATATAAAATAAAAATCTAAACCTAAACCTAAAAAAAATCTAAACCTAAAAAATAAATAAAAATAAAACTCAACTAAAAATAAAATAAACCTAAACCTAAACTAAAAAAAATAAACTAAAATAAAAAACCTTAATTGAAATAAATAAACTAAACTAAATAAAAAAAAATAAAATAAAATAAAATAAATAAAAATAAACTAAATAAACCTACACCTACTAGTTTACTTAATTTAAGAAAATCATAAACCCAAATCCTAAACCTAAAACCTAAACCTGTTATACCTAAAATAAACCCTAAACCTCTAAACCCTAAACCCTAACCCTAAACCCTATCCTAAAAGCATAAACCCTAAAACTCCTAAATCAAACCTTAA